>JAGDQP010008560.1:815-24537 GCA_022664845.1 Lepisma saccharinum
CTTTAGTCGTTTAGGCTGTGTATTCTTTGAAATTTTAGGTTTTTCGGCCATTTTGAATCCAAGATGGCGACCTTTTCAAAATATCGGAATTTTTCCTTTATCTACTTACCATCCTCTACCTTCATACCAAATTTCATGTTTCTAGCTTACTCCAAACACCCTAAACAATATGATGAGTGAGTCAGTCAGTCAGTCAGTGAGTGAGTGAATGAGTGAGTCAGTTAGCCTAAAATGTGCAATTTCAGTGGTCCACATCTAGAACATAGTTTGAGATACGAATATGAAATTTTGTACATCTGCACATATTTACCATATCTCCTTATCGCCAAAAGCTCATATTCCTATCTTTAACATCTTTTTTTTTACGGGGCCCCCAAATCGTCGATTTTGCCATAAACTCTTGTTCCTGTATAACATGCTTCTGGCAGTGCTGACGTTTTCTGACGTGAAGAACTTGGCTCATGCACTGCCGTGCATGTTGATCAGCTGTGGTGTACGTCAAGCTTGTCTGAAATCGCACGAATACTCACCTTTATAGTATAAAATGTTTCTTCTTCTAACCATCAGCCCCCCATCAGTTACAAAAAAGTATTTGGATTATGTTCTTCTGCATTACATAGAGATTATTTTAGTGACGTATCGTTTTGAACAACACAGTTTCCTGGGAAAAGTGCATTTTTTAATAAGTAAAATTGAATGTTTACATAAGAACACTAATTTTTATCTCCAAAATGGTTTAAGATATGGTCTTTCGGTTTACATTGTAACATGCTCATTATATTAGTATTTTTTATACGAAATTTGGATTTGGTTTACGCCATTCTCGAGATGTCACAATTTACTTTGAACAACACTATAAAAATTAGAATCTGGAAGTGGTCATTTTTTAATGCGCTATGATAACTCAAGCGGTATGCACATAGGATTTTGTTTATTGAACCTCTCATATGGTGTTATTACATACATAATTTAATTAGAATCGGTTGAGAGGAAAGAAACGGTCGTTATACGCAGTACCCCTCATCGAAACCAGTTATTGTTATTAGGGTTACCAATGACTCATATGTCTGTTTATCACAGTTTTATTTATTTTAATTTATTTCGCATGGATGTCAATAACTAGCATTTTTAAAAAAAATAAAAACCGAATTTTTAGATTCCTAACATAGCCACTATTACCTTTAAGACAAAAATACGATGGCTCAAGGTCGTAGCATCACAGGAACTGGTGTCAACTACTGGTCTCAGCAGTGCTAGTTACTGCTACACGTCTTCAGGTGGGCTGCATTTTCTTCTGCTACATAACCTACAATTTAAGTCTAAAACTAGATTTGATTTTGATGAACTGACGTTAGATTTCAAGTGATATACCAACTCAAAACCGGGTAATGAACGAAAGTGCCAATAACTGGATATGAAGAGGAAAAACTGCTAGTTAGAGGGTGCCAACGTTTGACCATTTTGCTGTTTTGAAGAAAAGAATTAATAAAAAGATACTTTTTCTGCATTATTATTGCTTCATTGTAAAATTAATTAAAAAAAAACTCTTAAAGAGTTTAACGTTAGACATAAACAGATCAAGGCAAAATATAACTCCACTTCAAATTTCAAAACTAAAGTGGTCTAAGAGTGTCAACAACTGGTATATTTATAGCAGTTTGCACAGCATTCTTCCTGGTTAACCCTCAACCCCTACAGACTAGCCTAGAGGTACTAGCTTCGCCCGTGCTGGCGTGCTCAGGGCTTTCGATGGGTAAACCTACTTATTTCGCTTCTCTCCTCACCGTATCCTTCTTGTCCAACACCCATGTCCTGTTGGTCGTCCAAGATGTCGTTCAGCTTCAGCAGGTGCATGGAGATTTCTGCTTCAAGTGTGTTAATATTGTACTTTAAAGCACAGGTCTTACAAGATCGCTTTATAAGTAAGGTTTGGTTTTGTATTTAGAAGTACAGTATATAAAGTCATTGTTATTAGTTGTAACAGCCTAGTTGCTGTTCCATTTTAATTTATTTTCTCCCCCTTTTATTTTCTTAGTCTCCGTTCTGTTTCCTTTCTGTGTGTTCTCCTTAGCCCATTCTCTTTGGTTGGTTTTAGTCACTCTTTGAGAGTGTTTCGTTTTAGTTTTTGCTTTGGGTTTTAACCGTTATCCATCCCGGTTTTCGTTAGTCACGCAGCAATGACTTGGATCTAGTGTTTGTTTTTGATTGGACCCTAGTCAATGCTTCGTGACTTGGTTTTTGCTGATTTGTGTGAATCAGCCTGCTTCTCCGTTTGCTGGGAGAAATGCTCTCCCACGCCATGTTAGTTCAGTTTTAATGACGAGACGAATGGACGTATGGGCTTTCCGTCGTCTGTACTTCCTAAACCCTATCTACGAGTGGTAAATATAAACGCCAAATTTTGCATATATTCCGATAATATTTCGATTGATTTCGTCCATACCGGTAATATATATTATTCGTAGTAAGAAGAATTATAACCGATACAAGTGCTACCAGGACTTTTCAGCGACATTATTGCGACATTTTTACCTCATTAAATTTGTTATTTTGTTTTGAGATTATTTGTCAAAATGTACGGTATGTCATAATTTCAGTATGGGGCCGCTATTAACCGAATTCTTACATTACAAGTATCGGATCGTTAGATTTCAATAATCATATGCCAATTTTTCGTCTCCAGTTTCCAAATCCTTTCGAAATTCCCGGTTAGCAATGCTGACAGCTACCGCATATTTCCTTTACCTAGTCAAATTAGCGACATGTCTGTTCGACTATCTTTGCGTACCGTTTTTTTTATGTTAATAGTAAATTATATTATTCGACATTGTTAAATAATCTTGGTTTCAACTACAGCCACTATTCTCCGATAAAAAGTCACATTTTATAACCTTATTTTACATTTTCAAGATTTATTCAGAACGTCATTTGTATAATGTAGTAATCATCTGTAATGACGTCACGCATTTACTAAAGCGAAATTGGTTCTTTCTGTACGATGTATTTTGGACTATAACTTCTTTCGTGTAACTAATACTGTGATAAAACTTTTCTAAATTAAATAACAATGTTTTCGGAACAATTTGTGAAAATATCAGCAAGATTTATTAATTATTATAGAAATTATGGACATTTGTATCCGACAAACTAACTTTCAGTTCTGCTTAACTAATTCAATGTATACCAGATAGACGATTCAAATTTGTTTGTTCCTTCAACTCCACAGTAATTTTGTTCTGATTCATATGAGATTATCATATCCGAAAGTGTGCATTATGTAAGTTCAGTGTAATAAATTGGAATTCTGAATTTTTTATATTTCTTCGAAAAATCTTGTTTCTGTTCAGTGAGCGTAGTATAGAAACCTCTCAGTTAACCAGGTACGATTTAAGGCATTAGTTGATAATCCTCATACAGTGTATAGTAATATTTATGATGTGCAGTGAGTTATTTAATGTTTGCCATGATATTCATTGGAATTTAACTACGAATCGTTACGTGAAGTTTGACAGCAATCGATACTAAATTATTTCTGTTTCGGTAAACCTATCGTTTTGAGTGATGCGTTTTAATTAGATTAGGTCGGTTCATAAACCCGTAGGCCAGTGGTGGGATTCTTTCGCCAGCTGAGATGTGGTAACTTGGGAAAGGAACTATATATTGAATTTCTGGTTATTTCTGCGTTGACATATGAAGTGACTCCAGCATGTGATTTGTGTGAATAGATATTATTTGCATTTGTGCGTTATGACACGACGTTTAGATTGAGTTGCGACCGTCATTTGTTGGTGTTCGTAGTCTTTATTTCAGGAATTGCGATTCCAGACTACAGGTGTGGGCCCTACTAAGGTAAAGGTAAGACATGGTCTTTTGCCACCCTGTAGACTTCGAAGTGAGTAAAGACACAGTATGAGTCACATATGAGTCGTTATGCGTATCATCGTTTGAGATTATTTCCCAAGTAAAGATTTTCGTTTTTCTTTCTTAATCTGTCGCTAATCTGAACCAGCTGGTACTTCGGAGTATGAACGGACGATCTAATTAAAAGGTTGGAGGTGTCGCCTTACCGGTATTTCCTCCCTCGATCTAAATTATTGTTTTTTCACAGCGATCACAAGGATCTGGAATCCTCTTTCCCAGATATTCTTAAATCTGGAAGGCATTTCTGCGCCGCTCGTCCGGGGTGTAGAAAATGTTTAGAGCTAGAGGTTAGGTTAGATGCGTTGCGTGGGTACTCTAGGCTCCTGGTGACCCTATTTGTCTGTGTGATCCTCCCTGTCCCTTGGCATGGGGTGTCGCGTTGCATAGTTATATCAATACTGTAAAGATTCCAACATCCTCAAATGGTCTCGGGATAACTAGAACCTTCACTACAATCCTTTAAAAATTAGTTGAGCCGTACAATTACAAGTCGATCTTATAGCAAATAAAAAAAGGCGTCCGTTTTCGATGCTCTCTTAAGATGCTTATCTCTCTTAAGATGCTTATCAATAAGCTTATTTATATGTATACGTACTTAGTGATGATAAACATTCAGTCGATATTCATAGGTTACATCTAATATTTGAACCACATATCGAGGACTTTATCAACATCTATAATGAACAATATACAGTATATCAATTCTAACATATCGACGCCATCAGCAAAATAGGTTCTTCACAGACTTTGACCACTGAACAACACCATATCAGTTCAAATCAAAATTACATAACGCATTTACATTTAAAGATAGATAAACTATACTGAAAAGGTTTTAAAGCTCTCAAAGCGATCTATAACTTTAACGTTACACATTCTAATAAAATGTAAACATTACTAAATTGATTATACTTAAAGCTAAAAACTTATGATCAAAAATCTATTTTCTGCTGTATACTTTAATATATCTCAAAGATGAATTCTGCAATGAATACAATTCTTTATCATATACATTGCCTAATTAGTTCGCTTGAATTTGATGCAAAATAATGCTTCTATCTCTTCTGAGATATGTTATAAGTGTTTGAAACTTTCTTTACGAATTCTAACGGCCGCCATATTGATGACGTCATGACTTGTAAACCCAACGTGGGATTCTTTGGGACTTTTGTGGGGAATGCAGGAGATGTTGCATTTCATTTTTTTTATATCTACGTAGATCCCACAAATAAGCCTAATTTAACTGCATTATTACTGTACATTATTTTAGTTCTTCATTGTCAGATTGTGTACATTTCTGACTTTATATCGGTAATTTTATACCAATTGGCGTTAACATGATACAACTTAGGTGTTGTTCTAAACAAATTGAATTCAAAACCAACTGGACAATATTAAATTTTAAATTAAGTTGCTATATAAAGAGAAAAGTTACTTATTTGTATTTTCAAAGTAATTTTTCATTTGGAATTGCAATAAACTTTGGTTTGCTTCCTTTATTTCTTTCTTTATGTGTGTGTTTTTTCTACTATAGTTCAGTTCTATAATGCATATGTCATTTCCTTTACTTTACATCTGTAATCACACAAGTTTGGAGAATACTCAACAAAAACCAACTTTACATCTGTTATGGAAATTCAATTTTCACAAGAATAACTTTTATTTTGAAAATAAAATGCCTGTAGAAAAGCACTGCCAAAAGGAACAGTTTTTTTTTCGTTTTCTTTAGTTTTATTGTACCTCTTTGGCATTCAAATTTGTTCTGTCAAGCATAGAAATCATACTGAATACTAAATGAGAATAAAGCCACCATAACTTCAAACGTGACATTACCAACATTCATCACATGATTTAGTTTGAACGTTTCATTTATTCTCTTTTTGTGTTTTTTTTTTAAAACAAACTAGAGAAAACAAAGTTTAAGCAATGATATTTCTAACTTTAAGTTCTTTTCTGTATAGTAAATAAATAAAATTTTTTGCTCTGTCGTGTCTTTTTTTGCATCGGTCCACATGTGTTTTAAACATTACTTTCTGTTCTTCCCCCCCTTTTTTTTAAATAAAAAAAAATAAACATTCAACGCTAAAGTTTGGAATTTTAGCACGACATGAATGTTTTCATTAGTATCACGTTTTTTTTTTATTTTCTGAATTTCTTTTTTTTTTAAAGGGAGAGGAAGTTGTAATGGTTCATTCCTTCTCTGAGGCTCAAATAAAATCGAGTCAAACTCTCTTTCTCTTTCTCTCTACCCTCTTCCTCTTATACACTTTATACTCATATAAAAACAACAAAAGTGAAGTTTCGGTGGTTGAATACTAAACTATATGTATAGGAGAATGAAAAGGATAAATTGTATTTTTTTTTTTAGAAAAAAAACACATCAAAATGTGTTTTATTTATACACTGCTTTTAAACTCAAATCATTGAATGAAGACATATAAATTAAAATTCAGAAATGCTTTTAAATAATTGTGTTCTTTCTAAAGAAGAATTGCTATTACCATAATTACCGTTTGTGCCTTGTATATGGGCTTTTGGTGCTATTCAAAGAGGCCCCTAGAATTTCTCTTAATATGTCAACAAAACTTTATTTTCAGTGTTTAAAAATGTACTTGGTTTTGTGCTCCCTGCGTACCTTTCGTGTCTTTTAATGAAAACGTAGAAGTAAAAGACGTTCTGTATCTCGCGGCTTAGACAGTAAATTTTCTTTTGTAGTTTTAATTTTGCTATGAATAGCATTGGTTTCACGTAGTGTTAAGTTTTCTCCGTTGTTTATTTTTCTCTAAATACGACGTGTGACTACGGTCGTTAATAAACTTCAGCATTAATTCAACCCCAATGATTCTGTATATTTTAATTCTAGGGCTGGCAGTAGTTCTGAGGAAATCAGAACGTTTTAGTGGAAATTCATTGAAATATTGGTGTTACCAGTGTTATACTTTTAACGCAGACTCTGGGTTACAGTTACATCACAGACTCTATATTACACATTTAACCCAAACTGTGTTCTACGCTATTAACACAAGTCCTGTGTTACCTTTCCATGACAGGCCCTGCGTTACATTTTAACACAGAGCCAGTACTGAGCAGTGTTTCATTCGATGCAGTGTTAATCCAACACAATTCAGGCATCACACAAACAAATTAACTGGAATGAAAAGGATCTCGTGTTAAATATGATAAAGTAAAATAAACCCAAGAGAAAGTGTCTATTCATGTTCTATTCTCACAGCACTGTCAAACGTATGTTGTGCATTTCAGGGCTATTGTAGGAGATAATAATTTCAACCCGCCCATATTGTATAAGTAGTTAAATAATAAAAGCTTCGGACTAATGCTCTGAGATTTTCAACATTTTTCTCCGTCCTATTAGGTGAATGCCGAGATTGTACCTGCAATGTAAGCCTGGGAAAGTATGATACTTACTTGTTAGGATATATTCGTTCCTCATTCTTTCTCCTGCAAGACTAGTCAGCTAAGAGAAACAATTCCTCAGTCATATGATGGGGCTTCGCTTACAGAAAACAACAAATAAAATATATATATATATATAATTAAGAGCTCCTGCGTAGCCTAGTCGGTAGCGCGCTCCACTTCAGTGCGAGCGGTCCCGGGTTCGATTTCCGGTGGGGGCTCAAAAATTTCGGTGTTGACCCAGCATCGTGAGGACAATTGGGGAGCTGCTGTGAATAAAAGACAGTGGCGATCACAGTGAGAGCTTCGGCTCTCCTCTCCCAACCCGTCTGGTCAGCGTGGGAGCAGTAGACCAACTCCTCCCTTCGGGGAGAGGCCTCATCCACTAGTGGATTGAATATGGCTGTGATTTATTTATATAAAATTAAAGGTCTGCTGTAAACTCTCATAAAATATTTTGGTTTAGCTGCTCCTCATAGATGACATATTCTGAGACACTGAGTCCCTGAGCAAGTTAAACCGATAATGGTTTGCCTTTGCCCTCCAGCAGATGAAGATAAGGTGCTTAAGGTTGAACCTATAGCACAAAGTTATCTTCGAAACACATGTGTCCTCATCGGGAATCGAAGCCGGTACCCGTAGAATACAGGGCAGCGAGCATTACCACTCAGCCACCAGAAACATCTTCAATGAGGTAACAAGTATAATAAACAACAAATATAATCTTTACGAAATGGTATAAGCAAGATTGCTCAAGAATCCTCATCCTAAATTCTAGTCTGTATTGCGATATATGTTCTTAACACAACATTTAGAATTTTTAAAAGGTAGAGAGCTTTATGGAATGTCTTCCTTTCCTTTCATTATTTAGAAGAGGCTCTTTTTTTCTACACCTGTCTCCTGCACTTAACGAAATTCCATTAAATAATAAATTTAATTACCAGGACTGCAAAGTACTGTAAAAGAACATTTTCACAGCTTCCAACTCCTAAATAATTAAATGAGTACCTGCTATATCAATTATCTTTATTAGGAGAACGTTTTTACAGGAACAGAAAAAAAAAACGTTTTTTTTTACCGAGGTGTCTGTTTGTATTATTGATTAGACATAAAAGAAGGACTAGACGACAAGAGAATGGAAGTATGTCTGAGTGTCCATGCAGTGTGTGTGTATGTGTAGTGAGGGGGGGGGGAAGCGTGCATTTGAAAGTGAGGGAGATAGAGATGAAGAGCTAGAGAAAAGATAGACATCGTAAATACCGAGCACTCTCTAGTGACGGTGTTCGCAACTAAATAACTGTGTAGTTGTCGACCCAAGTTTACATCGAAAACATTGCTACTTTTATTACAACTGTTTCGTCTGTTTTTTTTGTTTTTTCGTGGTTGTTAACGACATCCTAATCGACTAAATGCCCTGTTGAAAAGATGGTCCAGTACTAAAACCATGTCACACCAATATTAAGGTATCCTACGGAGAACTATAATTAAGACTTCCTCTCTCAGGTAGAGAAAATAATGAATAGGATCCTTTTTTTTTTCTAAATAAAGGAAAACTTGTTACTAATAACTTATCAGAGCTAGGTAGAATTGGTTGTTTTAGTCGATATGACATGGATTAACGAAATTCTTAGACAAACACAAGAGTTGACCAAGATATTAAGCATTTCCTACTTAAGATTACAATTTTTGATACAATTCTATCGAAAGTAACTAAACACCTTCCATTTTGAAGATGTATGATCAGCTTCATATAGCACAGGATAATCCATGATTACATCATGCAGATCCCAATTCCGTCAGAGCTGAAATTATCGGATAGACTAGATTACTCCTAAGATTAAATTAGTCAGAATAGTGTAAAAGTCAGAAAGGATAAACGTGTTTTTTGTTACTAATATAACATATTTAGAGGCTGGAGGTATAAGAATTTCACCGTAGAAAATCAAACTTTCTTTAAGTTGTCCTCAACTATAAAATATCAAAATGTCAGAGAATTAAAATCATTTTGAGGAATGACAATATTTTGCCACAAGCATATTCCAGGCATATTGATGAAGAGACCATTAATTCATAGCTTATTTGCCAAGAATAAATGGCAAATGTTCACTCAACATTCAAAGGAATATCAAGGAATAAAGGAGGCATTAGAAGAAGCGCTACTGTTACATCCATTCCGACTAGATGCAGAGGTCATCATGACAGATGCCACTCCAAATGCAGTAGTTGCTGTCCTTTAAAATAAAATAGAAGAGAAATTGAAAATAGTGTTTTGTGCTTCCGCTAAATTAACTTCGCCTGAGAACTATGCACAATTTGAACAAGAAGCGTTAGGTGCAATATTTGCTTTTTCTTCTAAAAAAAATCATAACTCTGTTTCTGTATAACATTTCCCCCTATTAACATATTTAATTCGTGTCAAATTACTATTAGGAGTTAAAGCAATTCCCAATACAGCTTCCCAATGTCTACAAAGATTTTGTTTGTTTATTTCATCCTATGGAACGTCGATAGATACTAAATCAGTACAAGTAGCAGAATCGTTTTTTTTTCATGGAAGCCCATAGATGAAGAGACAGAGGATGCACAAGTGTCGCACAAATAGACGATTGTCTGATTATATTTCCACAGGTACAGCACCATACTAAGCAGGACCATGTAATACAGCAAATTGTAAAATGAAGAGGTAAAAAATGGCCAAAGCATATACCAAAAGATATGGAAGAAACATAATTAGTAAATTTCTTTAAGATAAAATACGATTGTAGTGTATTTGTTGGAGACAAAGAATAGTTTTGCCTAGAGCCTTAAGACAGAGGAATTTTAAAGCTCGTTTACATTGGAGACTACAAAAAGTTTAACACTAAAGAACAGTACAAACTCCTAAAGCGGCTTCTACATGAACTGGTAAGACATCATTATCGACAGTACTAAAGTATGAGTATCGCACAAAATTCACATTGCAGAGGCAGGTCAACAGATACGCCATAAATAAAATTAGAGAAAGAGATACGCTAATACAAGAAAACTAGCGACTAGATGAAGAAACAGGCAAAATTCTTCGGGTAATAAAATCATAAAGGAGACATACAAAGATTCATTAAAATTTTATTACTCAGATGATTTGGTTCACATACGTAGTTAATATCAGTAAGTGGATATCAGAAGGTGTATCATAGTTATCAAATTCTTTGTGATAAGGAGAAAATAATGGATGAGCCACACAATTAATTATGACCGTTGGAGCACAACATATGGTGATCAAGAAGAGGAAAAATAGTGTAAAGAATCGGACAAGATTGAAAGTTATAGAAGACTGTCCTGAATTCGTAAAATTCATAATTGGCATAAATACTATCTTTACTTAAACAAGTACGGTTTATAATGACTGTAAATTGTACACTTATTACCATTCTACTTATAAACAATACATTATAATCCAACAAGTTAAGATGCAAATATTTTATAAGATTAGGTTATCTTATTGTATTACATTATGCTTGGTCTACTTAGATGAGGACATAATGACTGATTTTTACTTTGATTAGTAAGTATACTGATACAGTAGGCCATATTGTTCAGTGAAATTTGATTAATTTTCATGTAAGATTACTTGTTTTGGTTTGATGCGGTGACACTAGGTTCTGTTAGGTACTTTCTATTCGTTTATTGACTTAAAAAAAAACAGTTAAAGACAATATATTAAAAGTATTGATATTGGATTTCAGACAAGATGAAAACAAATTTTCACAGGGTGTTACAAAAGTAAGCAAAAATTCAAAGTAATGTTATATTTAAAAACATATATTTAATTTTATGACAGGTGGGATGAATGTGGTGTAGTGAAAGTTGAATCTGGAACACGGTTTCTGCTGTATTTTGTTTTTTTGTTATAATAGACAAGATAAATAAGTAATTGTTTCTTAATGAAATTAGTTAATCAGGGGTTTACGAGAGTTATTAAGACATATTAATGATCATAATATAATAAACGTATATGAGAGATTGTTTCAAACATAATAATAATAATATCAAAGTGAGAAGTGATGTGTTTTAAAGGAATGAACGAAGACACCCTGAGATTAGAGCTTATGACATATATATTGTAAAAGCAAAACTAAAATAGTCAGAAAAGAATTGTTCAAAACTAAAAAAAAAAAGTACCTTATTTTTAGCGTAGTAGAAATTTGGGACCTCTTTTGATAAATCAAAAGCAAGTTTCTACTTCTATAGCTAATGATCAATCTATTTCAATATTTACATGCTCATTTGGGACCTAACTGATGCTACAAAGGAAAATCCAGATTTTATAACAAGTACTTAAGAAAGTTACCGTGCCGATACGAGAAAGGCAAAAAAAAAGTGAATTAGAATAGAACCAGTGCTTATCATTATCCAAGTACTTTTCTAACTCAGCAAGAGATGGCAGTATCAGCACGTGGCTAGAATGGACGACAAAGCATTAATCGAATGATCCCTTTATCTCCACTGTTACTTTTTTGTAAGCTCTTGTTAAATCTGAAATAACAGTTTTGGCGCTTCTGATAACAGCAAGTGATAATCTCTGTATTTTTTGTACGAAAGCCTTGAGACTCTCTTATCTTATTGTAATGATACCTTTTTTAGTCGTTTTCTACCAAGAAAATAGCACCTTTCGCTTTGGCTAATTGACAAGAAGTGAGGCTGTAATGGGAAGAACGGGGGGTGGAATTCTTGCCACCCTCTTACAGCTCATTACGACGAACCCTTCCTTGTCCCTTTCTGCCCAACTCGATTACCAAAGCGCTACGTTTTTCGAAGACAAGGATCATTTCAGCTAAGAAATGTTCTGTGTAGGGTGTTGGAGACACAGAAGTTTCTACACAGTTGTCGTCAACCTATCTAAAACACAGCAAAGGAAAAAAATATGTTCTCGTTTTTCTTGGAAATAATCCAAAATTCACACGTTCTCAAGTTTTGCTCCTTGTCGCAAAGTTGTATCCTTTCCCCTACTATTTTTGCTTCTATCTCTTTTGCTCGTTGGACTTTCTTACATTCGAAATGAAACTTAATATCAACGGAGAATTTTCTCTCGCTACTGATAAGGGAATATTGATTTCGTCATCATCTCCTTCAAGGTTAATCTTCTCTCCGATGTTAATTTTTGCAAGTGAGTTTCAGTCTTTTTTTTTTCTTTCATTAGGTTTCATCGTCGTCTCGTTATCTTTTGAATACAAAGCTTAGCTATTGTTTCTCCCACATTAGACACAGAATTTTGTGGTAGCGAATGATAGAACAAAAACGATTTTAGAAGGATGTTTTTTTTCTTAACTAGTAGATGTTTGATTTTTTTTTTTTGACTAATTTATTGTGTCAAATTTCCTTGTCGCTTAATATTCAACATTTAGAACTAGAATTTATTTGCTTTGTTGTTTCTTCAGCAACATATAAACCATTAAGACTCAATTCAAGTGGGATTTCCCGCCTTTTTTCGTTTTACGTCAATTATTCTAAATTCATTACAGGTAAAAAAATGTAACTTTTACGGACCAAAGTTCGTTTCGTACTTCAATAACGGGTACAATTAGTTTTACAGAAATGCTACTAGTAACCTCAGGATTGTGTGCAGACACTTTTGGGACAGAATAAAGTATCAAAAGCGTCTGCACAAAATTCTGAAGTTATTATTAATATTTCCTTAAAACTAATTTCAACTCGTTATTAAAGTACTAAACGAACTTTGGTCCATGAAAGTTAAATTTTAATTACCTGCACGAAATTTTAAATAATTGACGTGAAACGAAAATGGCGGGAAAACCCATTGCCATTGGGTCTTAAGTTTTTCGCTAATAGTCGAAAGTTGAATGCCAATAGTTTTTATAATATGAGAGAGAACAGATTTCACTGTATTTTAATTTTATTTGGACGCTAATTTTGTGCGCTTCAAAAATTGGATCTGCTAGCGAATCAGCGGAGTGACAACTTTGAAAGTAAAAGGGTTGGCAACATGATGAGCGCATATGGTACTAAAAATGCTTCACATATGGAGCAACGGTAAGGGTTAAGCACAACTTGCTTCTATCCAATCACATTTATAATCATAAGCATTCAGTTTCTTTTTGTGCTTATTGCGTAACGATGTTAACAGCCATACTTACAAACTACTGTCTAGTATTGAGCAAGGTGGCTGCGTTATAAATGATGTCGAAACTGTAATAAATAATCAACCTATATTTATCAGCTTATTCCATAAGTAATGTCGTATTTTTCCACAGTGAGAAAAAGAACGGTAACGTACCTGGACCACTACCGTTAGTCAGGAAAAGAGACTCCATCGGACTTCATAACACTCTACCACCTGTCAACCAGTTGTGGAATCCCATGGTAACTGGTTTTGGAGGCAAAGAAGTGGGTCACACGTCATTCTGTTGGTGCAATATCTGATGAAAACGACGGGAGGGGGGAGTTTCTCCCATCCACATTCCTCGATCTTAGCACAGGTGTGGCCGCGCGTTATCACCTAGGATGAGCACATCCTTGCAATTAACCAGAGCAGGACGTTTCTCCTTCCCTAGGTGTTCAAGCTGATGACAGTAGACATCAGTACTGATGGTGTGGTTACGTGGCAAGAGCACAAAATGGATTGTACCATGGATATCCCACCAAATACTCACCATTACTTTTGCATAGGTGGAAATCCTGTTTTGGCACAGTTCCTTCTGCCCCCCTTTCCTTTAGGTACCCACTGCCGTTTGCGTGTAATGCTATGGAAGAGGACCCACTTTTCAACTGTTCTCAGCATTCTGTCTAGAAATGGCTTACGTCTGTAACGGGTGAGCAGGGAACTGCAGATGTTAACTTGCTGCTGCTTCTGTTGAGCCGTTAAAGCATGGGATACTCATTTCCGAGTTTCGACACGTACCCAAGGTCTTGCAAGTGGCGATGAACGGTCGCATGAGTGACATGAAGCTCGATGGAAAGCTCTTCAACAGTTTGTACAGTTCACGGTGGTTTACCTCCACCGCTGCCCTCAGGGCATTGTTGTCCAGCTGCACAGGACTCCCTTCTCGTGGCTTATCGGTGAGGCTGATGTCCCCAGACCGAAACCTCTGGAACCACCTCTGACACTTTCGCACATCCACAGCACCCTGACTATATACGGCACTGATGTTCCGTGTCACTTCTCTGTCTGGATGTCCCTGGTGATATTCATAGAGCATGACATGCTGTATGTGGTTCTCCGACACTGCCATGATCGAACACGTCATACATCCAAAACGTGAAGTAGACCGTTCTCCTTCTACACACTGCTGCACAATCAAGTGTCCTATATGACTCAGCTATGACACAAGCCTTCTACTTCACTATTCGCTCGTCAGATGGCGTAATTTCAGCAGTTATTGCACATACGATATTACTTATAGGATAACCAAATATGTAGAATTTAATCTTATAGAAATTTTCGACTATTAATATTTTGTCAAATTGATGTGTTAAACACGAGTATGGAACTGATTTTAATCAGGCCCTAAATTTCCACACTGTTTCTATATGTTAATTAGTGAAAAATAAAATTATGTATTAATTCTCTAATAGCAGCAATACAATGTAATTTTATGGTACGGGTTGAAATGTATGCACTTGGAATTTCCTTCTTTCATTTTAACCTCTGCGTTTTAGAAGAGTGACTGTTGTTGAATAAAGCAACTATACTTTTAAATATTCAGTAGTAATGCTTTTTATTTCATTTAGTGTTTAAGTTAGTCATATTCCTGCATGTAGTACAGTAAAGCAACCATGGTTAAGGCCTATTATATAAGGAGTTAACTGCATATATTAAGTAATTAAATTAGCGGCTGTGGAACAAGTCGTTATAAATGGCATAGATGAGATTTTATTTTTCAGCATTATAAACCTCATCCCTGTTCTGAAGCTAGAATTCAATCTGGGAATTGATTTCAGGTGTTCTCTATTGCTATTCCCTGGTTGAATGTCGTTAATATTTCATGAACAGTAATCTTTACTTAATCTGGATCATACCAGTGTCTCAGGTTGTTTTAAGGATCGCGGAAGATTTTTCTTGTTGATTAGCTCACAATATGAAATTGTAGTATTAAGTTATATGTTTTATGAACATTATTATATATGTGTGTGGCTTTTTCTGATGGATTATCATGGAAGATTCAGCTCCATTTCTGATGGACACTGATGAACGTTCTGGTGCTTGATATGAGAAGTTTGTTTGGATTCTGGAATGTAAGAAAGATGTAAGACTGGCTAATCCTGAAAAGTTAATGAAATGACCCATACTGTCTAGCAGCTTAGCGGAAAAAAACCTACGAGTATTGCAATTCAGTCAGTTTCCGTTACGTTTCTTTGTCCGGTGGGTCCTCAACCTGGCTTTGAATCCCGTATCATGTTTGTGTGGTGGTGTGTATGTGTGTGTCTGGTTCTTTTGCTTCTTCAAGATTCAATTTTCCTTTCTTTTGGGAAGTTTTGCAAAATTGGCTGCTTCTCCGGATAGTTGCTTGTTGGGAATGACTGATTCCGTCCTTTGTCTGCGGCCATTCAGGAGAACGCAGCCGCCCTTCCAGAGTAGACCTGTTACATAATTAAACATTGATGAGCGTTATGTTGAACAGAAGCGATTTTCACTGACTGAAGATCATCCAGTATTATCGGAATCTTGGATATTTCAACAAGCTCCTCCCGATATCAATCATTTTGTGAACATTATTTAGGTGAGGCAGGCCGTGTTATTTTCTAAAGAAAATAGTAACATCAATATAGTTTGTATCAAAGCCCTGCCAAGCTGTATACACCTTAAAGTTTGGTATATTATTTGTTCAAAATACGTGTCTACACTTTCTGCATAGTACTACATAAATCAAACAGAAGAAACTGCATGAAAATTATCTGCTGTAATACGTGTATTATAACTGCCAGTTTAATTGCATCACCGAGACACTCCTTGAAGTTCGTAAACTATAAGACTCAAATGGTCTTGAAAATATAAGTAACTAAATCTTAAATATTATATAAATATTTATTAAAAAATAGAATAATACAAACTACAGGACAAATCCAAAGTTTAGACTATATTATTTCATGCTTTTACTTTATTCTTAAATTTTTATATTCTTATATAAAAGAAGTCATTAACTGGGAATTGGGAATTAACTACATTGCATTTCTAAACCAATTTATCTTTAAAATAGGGAGAAACCAACTTAAAAATGAACGTCAACGAGAACAGAGATGAAAAGAACAAAAAAACTGAAACAGCTAATGTGGTATGAAAAGGGTTATGAATAATTTAACTACAATGCCCTTCGCGCCATCTTTCAGCGTAATTTGTCTCCCTTCAGGTCTATCTGAAAAGGCATGAAGTAACAAAATAACGAAAATAACAATAGAATTCGACTGAATTCGTATACGACAAAATGAAATGAAATCCAATTAAACAAAAATTCGATCCATAAAATAATAATCAAAGTATTTATCAGGACAGCACCATAATTAGCATTTTCTTGAAAGGGGCAGGTTCTTTAAGGCACGTTAAGCCGTCTCCAATACTGATCTTACGCTTTTCATTTCGTTTCAGTATACGATTTATCTCTCTTAATAGTATTAACGAGCTGGTTTCGTCTTTTTCTCGCAACGATGCTTTCAAGTACGTTCCTTATTACGCCATAGTCCGCACCGCAAATGTCTTAACCAGCTTCTTTTCTCCTTTGTTATTATCTAGAGTATTGTTTGTTTATCGTTTACTATATTCAGTGTTTCTTATTTACTTATAATTTTTGTTTAACTGATTATTTTTTTATTTCTCTTCACGTCCACATTTGAAAGGCATCCATTTTTCTTTCTTCACTCTTAAGTAAAGTTTTGCCTTCATATAACACAGTACTCCGTAAAAACACATAAAAAATCATCTTTATATAGTTTCATAATGCTGTGCTCTACTGAATTACTATTGAACTGCTCACGCAATTTGTGTACTTTCGACTATAACTCGAATTACACGCACTATTTGTAATTAAAATATGATTTAAATGTCTTGCCTAATAATGATTTATTTAAATTTCACTACATTATCAGAGTTATGCTTTATCCATGTGTATAACAATATACATATATGAGATATTAATAAAACATATTTACACTGTAAGAAACGCTTAATTGAAAATGAGAAGAAACTTTCACCGAGAAACAATTTTCTTTTTTAAAACATGACACATCAACACTCTCATTTAATTTAAAACAAGAAGATGATAATTTGGAAATAAGATCATTTATCTCATTTTTCAAACTAGGATGTTCTTATTTTAAATTAATTTAGAATGTTTAATGTCTGATTTTTAAGAAACATATTGTTTCTCGGTTCACTGACACATACTTATTTTTCAATTAAAAACAAACCTTTCTTTACAGTGTACTGCACGTTATATACGATTTCTACCACGAGATATCTATCTACAGTTTCAAAATACGTGTATTAACAGAATGTGATGACAATTTAATTTTATATTGACTTAATAAATGGGATAATAGTCGAGTGAAGAATGGTTCCTATTTTGTCGACAATAAAGAGATGAGCTCTGTGGTCCTTTCAGGACGGAGAGAGAAAGAGAGAGAGAGAGAGAAGAAGGGTAGACGAAGAAGAAGTGGCTGTTCCACCAGAGAACACAGCTGATGAATGATCATCGCTGAGTTCACAGAACGCTGGATCTTGTATCTCTCCAACAGCCGACCGCCGATTTCTCAGTTTTAATGGATAGCTCGAAAAATCCTGGCTACAGAGGCAGCAGCATCCAGAGACAAGCTTTTGGTGCGCCCAAAATTCAAAAGACAATAGCCAAAGAGAGAACTCTAGGGGTCAGGAAAAGCCATGTTCTCACTGTATGACCTCGTCTATGCTCTCCCCCCCCCGCACAAACTCTAAAGCACCACACAGACATATATGAAAAGCTATCCTTTCTCCATTTTCAATGCTATCCCACCCTTGGTTTTCAATATTTCTTCCCTCTGTCTGACTACGCATTAATTCTGCTTCTAGGCATTTTAACTCATGGAGATCGTCCAGCTTGTATTTCAGTCGAATGAAAAGACACATTCCCATACGGTGGAGCATCTATAAATACACAAACGGAACGCACACATTCACAAACAATATTGTAACTTATGGACATATAGGTTCATCTGCCAAAACGAATGATACATTACTTGTATGTCTGTATTTTAGTGTTTATTTTTACATATAAATATGTGTATGTACATCAGACCAGACATATATTCATAATAAATTATGCAACTTATAGCTAATATATGCTGACGGATAATAAGTTATAAATATTACACAGTAAAAACAAATGTTTCTTACAATTGAGAAAAAAGTTCTTATCTCTGCACTGAGAGACAATTTTCTTAGAAAGGAGATAATATTATCGTTTAGTTTAAATTGAGAACATTCTAAATAAAATTGTATCTCAGTGCAGAGATAGAACTATTTTCAATTTCAAGAAACAGATTTTTTTTATTTACTTGGTATGACACAAGCATTAATGTCTATAAGTGAATATTGATAAATATGTTTTCAAATATATATCAATTGAATTATACTATACAACATTCTTGATAAAAATAATAGGATAAAGCCTCATAAATTTTACCAGTATGTAAATTGTGTCACTTGCGTATTTGGCAAACCGTTTCCATAGTGGCATTATCAACTAGAGCGAATATGTATTAGTATATGTTCAGTGTAGAGGGCTCATAGTTCGAGAAGAGTATACTTGTTAAATTTCGTATAAGAAATAATAATTTAAATGAACAACTAAGTCTCCACACACCCACAGGTGTGTATGAACTTTATTGCACTTGAAATGAGGATTCCTTATCTCATAATGCTAATAGAATACACAGTTATAAGGTAAATATTTCACATTTTTGGGACACAAGGCAGTATTCAAGTCAAAATGGCCATGTCTTCTAAAATGTACTACCAAGTTTCTTCTAAAATGTACCACATCTCAGTGGTAAAGCGCTCACCTCTGGTACGTAACGTCTCCGGCTAGGGATTTGTGGTGGACAAACACTGTGTTTTCTCAGGATTCTCCCGTTTCTTCATTCCACCAATTCTATCATCATTATCATCATCCCTTCGGCCTGAGGTAAATTTGCGTAAAGGTCTTAAATAAAATTCAATTCAATCCAGCTAGCCGGTATTGCATAATATGCGAAGAAATCAAGATTAAATATATGATCCAGTGTTTGAAGTGTTGCGTCTGGTTTCATACCAAATGCGTACAAAGAAGAACATACTTTATTGTAGAAAGTGAATAGAGGTGCGTGTTGGTTCAAACAATGTATTAAGTTAAAATAAAACTATTTCTGTTTCTGCAAACAAGGTTAAAGTTTCCAAAACTCGCATATGTACTATCATGGCCAATATTAACTTTACATGTCTTTATTATACACGATTTTTCTCTAAGCCTAGAAGATAGGCCACCAAACTGACGTAAAGTGGGCGGTGTGTGATTCTGAGAGTGTGTGAATGAGCTACCAAGGGTTGGAATTTGCTTTTCTTTAACCGATAAGTAAATGTCCACAAGTATCTGCAGACTTTGTAGCGTATGTAGATGGATCGTTACAAGCCAAGATTTACTTTTTACTGGAAAAAGTATAATTGATAAGAGAGTTTGGAAACGGAATTACGTGCATACATTTTTCAAATGGATCCTAATTTAAAAAAAATTATTAATATGGTGTGGTTCAACATCACTCTAAAAATGCAATATCTTTCCACCATAAATATTCATCCGATAACTGTGATGCTGTAGTCAAGCCAAACACACTTATTTAAAACTTATTATTATTATTACTATTATTATTATTATTATTATTATTATTATTATTATAGTCTAAATAAAATTTGTTAGTATTTTTTTCTGAGTTCAATATTGTACCATTTTCAAGTGATTTTGATACTATAAAATTTTTTTGAGAGGTTGGTTTGAGGATCTAAAACCTCAAATCTGAAATCAAATCGTTAATAATTTCTAGTAAATGATATTTCTGGAATTGAATAATTGTTTTCAGTTAACTTGAATCTGAAATTATTTGTAATCAGTTACTAAACCTTATATTCAAAGTATGCGTCTGAAATATTTAACTGTGGTAAGTCTTCATTAGGGTAAAAATGCATCTAGGTATTAATTTGTTTCTAAATATACAGTTCACTATCATATTTCATGTAAACTTGTATCAAAAGATAACTTTTCATTTGAATTCTAAAATGATTCCAACTTTACTCAATGTATCAACATAATAATGTTTTTCTTATGCTGCCTCATTTTTATATAATACTCTTTTTCTTGTGTTGGGTCTAAACAGAATAAAGAGAAGAAAATGTGGTTATATCTGTTTTCAGAAGGAGAGCAGAAAGCTATTTTTTGTTTAACTTTGGTTGGCTTTCAATTTAGATATGTAATTCTTGCCAACAAATTTCGAAAATTTAATGCTTAAAAGTGTTCCAATATTGTTGACCGTATCTTCACCAAACCTGACATTTAGGTAGACTACTAGAACAGATACAATCTGCACTGCAGTTCAGTATCGGCAAACAATTTTAAAAACGATACCAGCTGTGAGTGATGCCACAATATTTTATTGATTATGTACCAATGGGCTGATATACCATATCAGCAAGTTGTTAATACTTTCCTCACTTAGGTTTTCTAGGGTTATCTTTAGTTTCAGGATACAAATATCAAGTGTTACCTTAAATAAGACCTTTGCTGCTACCTTCCTACTTCGTACCCTGAAATCGTGCTGGCCGAGTTTTATTATCAGCAATGTGACGAACTTAGCTCATAGCATCCTGAAGGGTTCATACAATGCTATAAGCCCGATTTTGATGCTTGAACTTGCATTTGAAACCTCTTTGACGTACTAAGACACATAAAAACTTTGGGTCGGTAGGACCTCCCTAGGACTCCCTGAGACGATGCGAAAAAATCAAAATCTCTCATTTCTGATGATAGCACTACGGCCGAAACTGGCGGAATCTTAATCTACGCTTCAATACCTTTCAAACGGTGTAACATACGTCAAAATCGGTGAAGGGGTTCAAACGTTACGACTATTTTTTAGCCGAATCACAGAATTTTCACAAATGATAGAAAAGTTTGTCTGTAATTCTGTCTATCCTCTTGTTTTAGCCTCAAATGGGTGGTACCGTTGTGTTTTGGGTGTCAATTGCGGGGTAAATTGGTGTAAATCGTAGCATATTTTATTGTATATGAGTTACCGTTTTCGAGATACGGAGCCTACCATGGTCCAAAAATCGACCTTTTGTATGAAGACTATGCACTTTTTTTTAAAATAATAGATAGCCTTACAAGAAGTGATATCCATTTTGCGAGTGATTTTTTTATGTCACTATGGGGGAAGGGAGAATACTAAATATCTTAATTTTATTACAAAGGAAACACTTTCGCCATAGTGACACATAGAAAATCCCTAGCAAAATGGATATAACTTCTTTTGAGTAGAATTCTTGCGTCACTCTTCCCCTTAACCCCGAAAGGGTTTTTATACTGATAATGTAGAGATGAAGTTATACATTTTAATTTAACTATTATGGTCATATATCTTATAAATGTTTTAGGCATCTTCCTCCAAATGAGTGGGCATCTTATACTAATGTGTTTAGTAAAATACCTATTGTGAGAGGTTAGTTTGAAGATCCATATATTCGTTGTGTATACATTTAGCTTCATTGTACTTCCTTCTATATGAGCATGAAAATTCAAAATATATGTTTGCAAAGCAATGACTCCTAGACCAAAAATGTGTGGTATCTTCCCTCAATCCACTATATGCTTAAGGGACAAAGTTATAATATACAGTATTTAGGTTTCACTAATCTACTGATTATTATGTACAAATTAAATAAATTCTCAAAGCTGTACAATTTACAATTCTTTATCTTACAGGTTGTAGAATAAACAGATGTAGCGACGGATTGTTAAATAGGAATACGTCATAATGTTTGCTCAATTATATTGCTTAATGCTACCGAAATATATATGTTATGTAACTTAAAACATCTACTTTATGTGTGAAATATATTACTCTTGAGATGGCTATCTTACTTTTACAAATAGTGTTCCGTTCGACGTGGAAGAGAATGCATTCACGGTACATTACTCCCCGCCATCTTGGTATGACCATTTCCATTGATTTGTATAGAAATCATTTTATTCGTTTTAAGTCTCTCAGAAGTAAACCAATGGAAAGATCATACTAAGATGGCGGTTGTTCTGTGGGATATCGTCTATAGGTACATGAATGTGCTGCTTCATCGCCCTTCAGCTGAAGGATCCAGTCCTGGTGTGTTTCATAGATAAACAATGTTTTTAAGTCAGATCCACAAGGAAAAGCCTGCTGTCGTAATGCTTGGTAAGTGGTGAGTGTAGTTCATGTCACCATATCGTGACGTAAGGCATCTAGTATTATGATATGAAATAGGTTTTAGTTTGTGTGATGTCTTAATTTATTATAATTTGACGGAATGTTATTGATTATGTTAGGACAGCTCTGTTTAGTGTTTAGTTAGTTGATGTGAAGACGATCCTAGGAAAATGTCAGTACAAGTTTTAAAATGTAATGTTGAATGATCAGGAATATCGTAATCATTATTGCTTAAGTATATTATCAAAATAATAATACAGAATACAAGGCTGTTTGATGTCAATTTTCTGGATTGAGGTTCTAAAAAAGAATATAACAAAAGTAAATGAAATAACATGTTGATATGTGTCGAAATATGATACTGCATTTGTTATTAACGATTTGCCATGAAGAATTCAAAAGATTGATCCGGCATAAGTATATTAAGTTTGTTAATAAAATTATTAGGTTAGGACTTTGCTACTATTTTGGATAAAAAAAATATAGTTGCCGGGATGAATTTTATAAACTACCCTTGAGCATTATTGGGATTCGACGTTTGAATAAGTTTATCAAGAGATCTAATACCGGTATCTGGAAGTGTTGTTCGGTTCAAATAAGCTATCAATATTTTAGATTTTGGCTATTTACTAGCATCCAAGGTAATATATATTGGAAGACTAATCAAATAGAAATAAACCTAATCGTTTATTAGAACCAAATCGTCTTAAGCCTAGTAAGTTTCAACATACATTATCTTCAAGCAGAATGCGAGAGCGGTGGAAATATCTTGTTGAAACCAAAGCCTACTTATGTCATGTAAAACAATGTACTTGCCCAATATCATTCACTATTAACTTCAACTTCGAAATGTAACAGTTGCCGCATCACGATTTAATTTTTTTTGTTGTATGTAATTACATGTCTATCCTTTTTTATTAATGTTAGTCAAAAT
>JAGDQP010008560.1:29537-60375 GCA_022664845.1 Lepisma saccharinum
TTTTTTCTCATTCATGATGATCAACAGAGGAGATTCCTTTTTTTTCTCTATTCTCCTATTAAAGAATTTTGTTCGTTTAGACCGTAAGAATTAAAAACAGTCTAGCCATTCATTAATCCCTACTATCTATTCTGATTTCCAACTCTCACGTCTCTTTCACGTCCTTCATGTCCAAGCTTTGTACGAGACTTCTCAAGACCATCCCGATCTTCTTTCCAGGATAATTTGTTATATCACAATTCTTTTTTTTTTCTTTTTATACGTTATTCGGAGGAAAGTAAGAGGTTAAAACGCAATGTTGCAAATAAATTTCTATAATTCCTATTCTAATCAAATAAAGTTGCCAGCCAGGTTGTCAATAAGACATTGTTATCGCTGTAGTAAATAGTTAAATGTTTGTGCAATAGTTAATTCCCCTCTCTAGCCACTAGTTGTTCTATGTGTTTGTAATGTTTTGGGAAGCTCGCTTAAATTGTAAATTTTCACATAAAACATGGCAGCCCAATGCGAAATCGGTCAGTTGGCCACCTTATCTTTCACGTTGTTTTCGGCAAAACAAATTGAAATCAGTGAAAAGAGAAGTTGAAGATCTATTTTGTTATGTATCATTAAGCTAAATTCAGAATTGTTCGCATATGAATTGCTTTCGACTGTCGTTCTCGGTAGGCTGTGGTAGAACAGGAGAGATTATTCTTTATATTGAATCTGCTAATTATTGTATTCTGACAGTTTCTTTCTCTGTGGCTAGAAGAGAGGGACGAGCAGTTTGTATTACTTGTGAAATTGGTTTAATCATATACACGTTCAAGTTTTCATTTTTTTGGAAGTTGTCACCGTAGAAAGAAAAGAATAGCATAAATCCAATGACAAGTCATTTTTTTTTTGCATCAGGAATGCTTCTGTATCACGTTAATTTCTTGTTTGTTTTCGTTAAATTTGATAAAGTTTATTACTGTTTTCCCAAGCATCTGTTTCATTTCTAGTTAAAACTCTATACCTTTTTTTTTAATCTCACGTCACTGCAAGTGCGATCTTCAATTGCACTACGGATAGGAAATTTGGATTGTGTTCATTTTCAGCTTTGAAGTGCAGAACTTTGTCATTAGAGAAAACTCTTAGGGACGAGTTTCATGAAATTCATCTTCCAGGATCTAGGTTCGAGACTCGTTCATGCCCTTTTTCGCATGTTCTCAGTATATTCGTTTGGTGGGGAAGCAGCAGGTTTCGTATTTCGTATTGCTGCCTTGCGGGAAGTAATAGTGAATTTCATGAAGACTCCGCCCGGTATCGAAAACTAGAGCAATCTTTTTATTTACAGCCGTCCAGCATGTGTCTTTGAACGCGACGTTTCGTCACCCTGCGCGTCACCATTCGAACACAGGTGTATTTTTTTTTCTGTTTCTTTACAAGGCCCGTCTACTTATTCATCACCTCCTATCCTATTTAACGTATCGGCCAGCCTCCCTATAAACCCTGGAGCCGTTCGGGGAGTACTGGTTCCGATTTTCTAGTCGAGTTTGGGATTTATTGAACCCTTTTTAAAATTTAGTTTGTCATCATCTGTGCGTGCTTGCCCCAAGCACAAGCAGTGGTTACAGAAACATCAAAATTATTTTCAGGAAAGATTGGGCTAACAATTACAGTCAACGTCACATAACGTCATACCCTGACCTCTGACTTTTACATTGTAGAACGGTTTAGAGTACACCTCTTGGGGATTAGTTGTCCAGTAACGAGAGTTTTACTTGTTAATAGATTATTTCCACTAAAGATGGCCCTCATAAGACATTTGCAGACAATAGGGTATATTGTGTTATATCTACATAGAATATAAACTCACATTCTTTTGCTTGTTTTCAAGTATAATTTCCATCCATTTCAAGTTCCTACATTTACTTATTTCTAGTAAGTTTCTCATTCTTTTACAGTCGATATTATACACTCTCATAGCCATAGAATAAGTTGATGATTTCAAATATAAAAGAATAAAAAAATATAACTTCTGGTGAAGATGATCTTAAATAGCCCTATTTAGTACGTACGATGTATTGATAGGCATTTCTGATTATGCATGTAATATATAACGGCGACAATTGCTGTCGTTCAACAAATGCAACATTTATCAATGGACGGAAATCCTTCATCCATAGAGATACAATGATGAAACAATAATTTGATAGTCAATAATATCAAATACAGTGATGCTAATTTAGATCAAGAAATTGGTTGCTACGAAGAATTATTACAGAGTTCGCAGAGGAAGACTTCGACGGAAAAGTCTCATTGAAACAAAGACCAGAGAGAATCAATTTCACTTCGGATGTTATTCGAACTAAAGTGACACACAATACCAACCCACACACCAATATATAGGAGACACAAACCTACATATAACTGTACATACGTGTTACCATCAATACAAAATTTTATAGAAAATAAAACAGAAGAAAAAGTCATATTTCGGAAACAGACGTACAGAGCAGAAATAAAAGGGAAAAAAATAATAGGACATGTCATCGATGCGAGATCTAAGACTTATTTCCTACATTTCTTTCCGGTTGGATTCACAGAATCTCCTCCCCCGCGTTCGTAGATACAAACTTACATAAAGCACTGCCACAAACATGTCGCAGTCACTGTAATACATTTCTTTGTGTCTGAAAAAAAAAATCAAGATTCACTTACAGAGAACTTGCAAGGAAAAGGAACAGGATGATCCAAAAGTATAGGTTCCTTGATGAAAAACCAAATTTGGCTGTAACGTTACGCCGGATGGATGAGTGACTGTGTTCGTCATTCTGTAATAAAGAGGTTTCGAGTATGATTCCCGGTGGGAGCACATTCAACTGAATGGTTCCAGATTTGCTTTGAACGGCAGGGGTAGCCAATGCAACGGACCTCTGATATACCTTTAGTATGGTCTCCAGATGCGTATTTAACTACAACAGCGAGTTTCAGTGTCACAAGTGATTAACACCTGAGTCAATAAGAATCTGATAGTCGTATTAACTATGTTTAATTCACAAATCCAATAAGAATGTGACCAATCTTTCTTTGCAGTTATCTAACATAATTTTTAACTGTGACTTTTACTGATTTCTCACCCTGAGCTCTTCAGCTATGCCTAAGTTCATCATAACATAATGGAAAGATAAACCCCTAGGTGAGCACTCTGCTGGGAGCAAAGAAACGAAAGGTAGCGGTCAGGATTTCTGAGTAGGTACTAAACAGAAATTTGCCTGGTGAAACTCAGGAAAACTCTGTAAAATTTAGATAGGATGATCGGAAGTAAAACTCGAGTCTGTGTGCTAAGCCAGTGACAATCCATTCACGTTATAGATCTGTCTTCTGGCCAGGACTTTCCTAGGTGTCACCAGGGAAATGCCAAAATATTACCTAATGAAAGGCATGACATTACCTTCCCTTTTCCTACCCGCGGAAAGAATGAACGCTGAATGAAGTTATTGCTGACTTTACGCCTTTTTTTGCTGCTAAATACATAAATATTTTTTTTACAGTTACTTTCACAGATAAAAGTTCTGTAGTGGAAATAAGTACGCAAAATATATATCAACCTGTCTGCCAGCACCTATAAACACAAAAAAATATCTCAAAGCATTTTCAGATTTCTGTGCGTTTGTTTCCAGATTGAACTTAAACATTGAACTCTCAAATTCTTCATTTACATCTTCTTTACGAAACATCTTTCTTTCAGTTAAACATATTCCGCATTTATCTTATAAGAAAGGGGGAGAAAAAATAGCCCCAGCAAACATAACACCCCTTGCTCAAAGTATATGCTTAAAATCATAATGAAAAGCTACTGGAAGAAAAAAAATTATAAATATATCTTCTTTTCCCCCTATCTTTTTTGGGCTCAAATCTCCATTTACACAACAATGCTTTTTTTTCCACACTTCCAACAAAAGCAGATCTTCTTTTGCTCTTTGTCATCAATTTTGTTCATTCTGTTCCTTGCCTCATGAATATGGCTGGTTTCTTTTCCTCTTCGCCTATCTCAGTCCCCTCTCCAGTGAAATATCGGGAGGTAGTTTTTGGATTCTTTATGACGAAGGGTGCTTTATTTCTTTATAGTGATTAATGATATTGTGGTGATGTCCTTTTGCACTCTCAGCTCCTTCCTCATTTCTTGATTCATTGGAGGGAGTAAACTGTTGGGAAGCCTTCGAAATTATTGCTAGTTGAGACGGTGGTGACTGAAACAATAGGAGAGAGGAAGAGGAAGACGGAAAGAGCACAAATCCTAAGTTTTTTGGAGAGACGACAGACATAAATGATGAAAAGGGGGAGAAAAATGTAAGTGTTAAAGTTTCTTTATAATGTCCATTAGTCTTCATTATATGCTGACGGTCGGTGCTGAACGATCCAACTCCTCTGCGGGATGCTCTGAAGATGAAATGAAAAAGTTTTCGACAAAAAGTCCTCTAACCTCATCTTTTGTCGTCTTCTGGACATGTTTGAGAAACCCGTTATATCAGTAGAAATGAATTTATCGTTTCTCTTTCTCATTATCGTCAAAACATGACCAAATAGTTTGGTACTATTGATTTGTTCACATGTGTAAACATATGAAGACCACAAGAGAAGAACGTGCTTTTTCCATGTTTCTTAATTTTACAGGGGAGCAATTTGTCCGGGAAAAAATTTGCTTGTCAAATGAAGACCAAAGAGTTGGAATGGGTTTCGTCCATGTGCGGACAAAACACAGTTTCAAACGAATGTGCCTTTATTTCCTTAACGCTAGAGTGATCGTTACAATCAACGTATGCCAGAAAGCACTCCCTTATTAGTAATGAGTGTTTCCTTATATACTCTGTTTTTGAAACTCAATCTAGGGCCATAGAAATAGAAGACTGCATTTCGTCTGTGGATGGAGTAAGTACGGTTTGATTGGATGTTTTTCCATAACTGCCTTAAGTATCATTCTAAGTGCTGTACCACTTATCCTATCATTAAATACAGTGATCTTTGTTTTGAAAGTTTTCTCATACCTCAATTACACTCCTTAACTTACGATTTGAATTTATTATTTTAAGGAGCCTTTATTTTTAATAACATTTAAAGAGGTAAGCAGTGTATCAAATAAAAATAACCTTGTATCTTTGAATATTGTATCCTTCAGTGTCGGCAAAGCATGCATTACAATGTCGACAATACTGGCCCATTCTTTCTGATTTGATTTTTTTTTATTTAACGTCTTTTGTCATATTTGACTCAGACAGGAATTAGTTAGGTAGAAAATGAGGAAGATATAAGTCATAAGGTACCAGCCGGCCGGGGTGGCCGAGCGGTCTGCGTCGGTAGGCTATCAGCTCGAAAGTCCCGGGTTCGAGTCCCGTCAGGGCATGGATGTGGATTTTAACAGTTAAAGGGCGAATCGTGACGGGCCGAAGTCCAAAGTTAATAGACTGGCCCATATAAAAATAAAGTTTACCATAAGGTATCATCCCGGCATTTGCCTGGTAAATCTTGAGGAAAGCTCAGTTTCACTTTTCATATGGCGGGATGCTAACTTAATAAAGGACCTGGCAGATCAATGTATTCCCAACTAGGGATAGGTACTTATCACGTGTCTGGGCATTCTAGACAAGAAACGACTCACCCTCATAAGTACACCGAAATTATATTTTATAATACCATTGAATTGATTTCAGGTTATCTAAATTGTTTGTTTCAGATTGGGTAGGTTTTGATTTCAAAAGTTATGTTCACCTAGTTCTATTCTTAGAACGTATTTCGGTGAATATTACCGTCCTTCATCCATTCAAACTAACTTCATAAGTTTCGAGTTTTGGTACTGCAACTTCTCCGAAATGAAAAGATACTTAGATGTGATTATAGAAATATTAATTAATACTAATTATATCAACTATTTAAACTAATTATATGGGGAATTTTAAAATAAGATTCTTTTGTATTACAAAAGAATTAGCAAACAGATTAATCAGACGGCTGAATTACAAAGATAGATAATGTAAATATAAAATTGATACAGTTATTTTGAAACGATAGTATAGTTATTTAAACTAATTGTATATTGGATTGAATTGGAATAAATTTATTAAATTACTGACATCTATTAAACAATACTTATTACTTGCAATAAAATCTAGGAACCAAAGGGACAGCACGAACTATTTACATACATTGCAATATATTTTAATAAGGTGTTACTAATCAATTATAAGGAAAATACGAAGGAAATGAATTATCTAAGTTACTATCAAGTTAACAAAATAGAATTAAATTGTTATTATTGAAACTAATATTGCCTGTCGCGCTTAACTATAATTAAAAATTATGGAAAACTACCTCGACTAATGGTATTTCAACGCGTGCTCAGTGCAAAACAGAGAGGTAAGATTTTAACATGGATTAACAAACAACTTTCTAACAATTGCAAAGTTTGTTTTTTCTTGCTTTGACCAGGAGTTATGAGAATGATTAGCAATGCTTTAAATAAAGGTGACGATTTAAGTTTAACAATGGAGTTTTAAGTGATTTTAATTTTAATGAACAAAACTTTTGTACTGTTTAAAATCAAAGTTGTTTTTACTTTTATTTTGCACTGGTTTGCAAACAAGGCCACCGAACACTTCCTAATAGCATTGTTCAAAATAATATATTTTTTTTTAGTCGGAAATTTTTTTTATTACATTTTTACTTACATATTTTTTTTATATATTTATTCATATTAAATACGTTTAGAAAATTAACCGATGCATCCTTCCTGCATCGGACATGTTTTCATTCATTTTTGTCACCGAACACTTTTATATTCCCGGGATATTTTGAAATATAAAATGCCCAAAACCGTTATTTCGGGTACTTGGCCATCACTAAATCAAAGGATCGAAACGTTTCGCTCTTTTTTTTTCGACGAAAAAGTTATTTCATAAAAAATTATTGAACTTCAATCGAAAAGATTAGTTTTCAATGTAACTTTCTCGCTTTTGGATAGAAAGTGTGATCTTTTGTAATGGGATTCCAATGCCTTACGGATGTCATTTATTATTCAAACTTAAAAGAGTGATTTTTCTTTCTTTCAGGGTGGTTCACAAAATCATAATAGGTTCTAGTCAAGTTTGTTTTCTATCATTTTTAACCGCAAAGGTAATGAAAAGGACGAAACCCTAGTGTGAAGTTAATCGAGTTTTGATAAATGTGACAACAGAAGTGCTGATAACTTTCCTCAATGATAGAAATATTCCAAATGACATAAGAAGCAAGATATGTACATAAGAAATCTTTAAATGTTATTCTCAAATATCTGACGGGATAAAACAGACCCTTTGGAAGACGTCCTTTTGCGTTACGTAGCTATCCTAGGAGGTAAAATGTTGTGTCGCTGACCGGGAGGAAGCAGTTCCAATTCCTACCAAGGTCAAGTTTTTCCTGTTTTTAATTCATAAGAACATTACTATGTGGCACGTGCAAAAGTTCTACCTGTTTTTGGTGTGCACATAGAAGTGTGGACAACAAAAAATGGAACACACCTAGGGCTGTGCATAATCGTTATCGCAATCGATGACCTCTTAAAGTACTGAGGCTTGGACTCGAAGAACTGTTGTACCGCAGTTTTCACAGCCTCCATATCATCAAAGATTTTCCGAGCGAAAAACTTCTGGATAGGACGAAACAGGCGTAGCGTGTAGTAGATAAATCAGGATAATAGAACGAGCGGAGTAAAGTTTCCCAACCAAAGTCTATCAGTTTTTAACAAGTGATTCCAGCAGCATGTGAACTGGTGTTATCAAGGGGAATGATGAGTACTTGGTAATTGACGAGCCCTGGTCGCATCGATCACAATGATATCCTACTCGCAGTCTCACCTTTGACAATAGAAGGTGGCATTAACGGTTGCTTAGTTTTCAATATCTACCAGTGAATTATACCTTTGACATCACACCACCCACTTAACATCACCTTCTTGGGATGACGTTCTGGTATAGACGTCGATGGAGGCTGTTCAGAAACGTTACATATTCCGGTACAGGACCCACTTTTCATCGCCGTAACAATGCGTATCAATAACTGGACATTTTTGTGAAACAAAAGTAAGGATTAACAGGGCTCGACACGATCTCCCATTGAGTTAAAATCAGTTGATGTGGTATCCAAAGATCGAGGTTTTGTGATGAAACCCAGCGATTCGAGTCTTCCTTCAATTGTTGTTCTGTGTACGTAGAAAGTTTCCGATAATTTCTCTATGGTTGGATTCGGGCATTTCCGTTCGATCCTCTTCGGAAAACAGTGATGTACGTCCAGATCGTGGTTGATCTTCACAACTTCTGTCTCCGTCCGTAAAGCTCCGAAACTACCGAAGACATGTCCCACAAAGCAAATTTATCTTGAATCAAGCTGTCGTCCTTCAAACGTCAAGTCAACAAGCTGAAAACAAGTTTGTCGTGTCAAGCAAAAAGGTTGAATCAATCTTGAATCATGCTTGATTTTTCTAAGGCAAGATGTACCTTGTTTAGTCAAGGGATAATCAAACTTGAAATTGGGTTCAAGCATATTTTATCTAGCAAAAATCAAGGTTGTACCAATGTTGAAATATACTTGTTGTATCACGTCAAGCCTAATCAGGAAAAATAAAGGGAATGTCAACCTTGAATCAAGAAACAGCAAAAAGCTGTTTATAAGCAAAAATATATTTCGAAAAACTAAACTTGAAAAATAACTAAGTTCATGTCCGAGTCACAGATGAACTTACAGTCATCACAGGCAGAGAAATGTAGAGCAGTGGTTCCCAACCGAGCAGAAGCGAATCAGAATGTATTGGTATATAGTTTTACTCTTCTTGAGGGATTCTGCTCGAGCGTACACCCCTTCAACTTTAAAGTTTTATATATCTGTGGAAACCCTGCAAAATTTTTCTTACACACTCAGTTTTGGCTTTACACCCTGAAGCTGCAAATCATAGCAGAATCTCTATTCTGATCTGATGTCCGCACACGACCAGCGTGACGAACTTATATCTAAAAGGGAAAGTGGGGACGCTTCTTAAGGGAATTCTATTCTGCTAGTATTTTGTATATAAGCGCAAACTTTCAGAAATCTGTTGAGTGTTGTATTCTCTAAAATCTACAAGTTTTGAATTCATGAAATTCGCTTTCATGAAATTCAATAACTTTCAAAAAGCATTTCCGTTTGTTTTAGATTTCTTAAATAAAATTAAATTTATGTAGAAATTAACTCTTTAAAACTGAATTCTTTTGAATAAAGTTCTTAAATGTTTACAAATGTTTAAAATAATTGTTTTATCAAGAATGGATTGAAGTAAGAAACCATGTGATTAACAACAAGAAAGACTAGCTACATCTATTAACAGTTTTTTTAACCTGTCATGCAACGTAAATAGCAATGTCATATGGGTTGTTGTAGCATTTGGCATTAAGTTGATTAACATGAGAGATGTTTTTAAAAAGTGCCTACATCAGCTTTCGTATTCTTGAAATAAATGTTATAAATTTAAATAAATTAACTCAACGCAAAATTTGGACAATATTGGCCAAACTATGCAAACTTGAGGACTCACAGTATATTTGGTATTTGGTATAAGAAATTTGGCGGACCAGAAATTGTGAAGAAAGAAAGGTCTAACTAATGAACTACTACTGATAAATTTACGTTCTCGCATCAACATTTGGCACTGTCAAAAAGCCGAGCTGAAGTCTGTAACTTCAGTCAAATAGAATCTGTAGCCATTCCATTTCTACAGAAAGTAATGAGCGAAAAACGTTTCATATTACTAAAATGTATACATTTTGTAGATAATTCAACGTTGAATACCTACATTGGAAACAAGAAACTGTAGAAAAGGACGTTTGAAAAAAAAAATGAAAATCTTTGCACACAACGCAGTAAGATATCTGAGTAGATGAATCACTTCTTTCGTTGAAAGGTCGCCTGTCTTGGAAGCAGTATATTCCATCACAACAAAGTAGATTTTGCAGAAAACTGTATGAACTATGTAGCCCCTCTGTCAAGTCGAGTTGTTCTTAAATTAGCACATGATTTAGTAAACAAGGGCTACACTTTCTACTTAGATAATTGGTATATTAGTGTTGAATTGGCAGATACTTTATGTGAAAATGAAACAGACATTGTAGGCACAATACGAATAAACAGGAAAGGAATCCCTCTCGAACTGAAGACTGAACGTTTGAAAAAAAGATGAGCACATCGCTCGCTTCAAGAACAAACTGACGATCTTGCGATGGCGTGATAAACGGGATGTTACAATGATAAGTTCAACCCATGATAACTTGATGGTTGAAGTGGAAACACACTATATTGGAATCAAATAAAACGTCAGGTTGTTTTGGATTACAACAAACAGATTTCCATCACTTTGGAAAAAATATGTCATCCTATACAATAAAAAAAAATGTACTGGAATTATGTCTATTTTCCTCATACAGGCACATATGCAAACGAAAAATAAAATAAAATAATTGTGACAAATGAATTCATCAATCAAGCCTTGTAGACAAAATATGGGGCAAGAGGACATAATTCGCCATCGCGCTACAGTATTGGGCGTGACGAGTCATAATAAGATTCGTGTTGGACGTGACGAATTCATACGTTTTCTTAACAGATTAATTCCCAATTTAGATACAACGTTCTGAATCAGAAACTCCCCAGTTAAAGGGTTAATGTATATTAGCTCGAACTTTCAGAACCCGTTTGAGTGTTGCACTCTCGAAAATTTACAACTTTTGAATACCACTACACGCAAAATTGCCGTGATGATTACCAAATTGCTCTCCGTAACAAAAAGTAGCTATATTTACTGTCTTTGTTGGACACTAGGCTTACTAATTTTTTTCGTAGTGAACAGATTATATAGATAAACTTACGAAAAACTTACTAAACACTTACTAACGTGAAAGTGATCTCATTTTCCGAAAGTTGAATAACTTCGAGAAAGCATTTGCGTCTGTTTTGGATTTCTTAATATAAAATTAATTTCATTTAGAAATAAAATCTTTAAAACTGAATTCTTTTGAATACAGCTCTTAAATGTTTACAAATATTTAAAATAATTGTTTATCAAGAGTGGATTGAAGTAAGAAACCATGTGATTAAGAACAAGAGAGACTAGGTACATCTATTATCAGTTTTTTAAAACCTATCATGCAACGTAAATAGTAGTGTCAAATGGGTTGTTGTAGCATTTGGCATTAAGTTGATCAACATGGGAGATGTTTTTAAGAAGTGTCTACATCCACTTTCGCATTCTTGAAATATATTTTATAAATTTAAATAAATAAACTCAACGCAAAATTTAGGCAACATTGCCCACACTTAGCACACTTGAGGACACAAAATTTAGTATTTAGTGCAAAACTTTGATGGACCAATGGTGTGAGGTGACCTCGCATCAAATTTGGTGCAGTCTGGTCCAAGATTCAAATATGTAAAGCGAATAAACATACATGAATACACACGATAGAAATAGGAGTATTATTAAGCGGGATTTGCACTATATTCGAGGATAAAATTTTATGAATCGATGCTACCGAATATCCTGAAGGGGCACCTCCATGAATTTTGTGTCGTTGAACACGTCTCTTCACACCCAACATTATAGTATCGGTCGTGAGGGGTTCGGAGTTTTAGTTTCTCATATCGTTGTGGTCAAACGGACAAATATAAGCACTTTATACCAAAACTGTCAAAAAGTTCGATGACTACCCTACTAGCCCGATTGTGAACAGACGGTGTGGCGAAAGGCTTATTACACACAGTCACCTTCGAAGTAATATCCTTCAGTGATGTTCCACTGCTGCCAATGTCGGCACAATTGCTAGAAACATCACTGGAAGTCGTTTGGTTTGCTTAAATCACATCTATGGTTTGCATTTACGCAGTGATGATTTCTTGGCAGCGTTTCGTTAAGAGGGGTTACCGGCAAGGGCGCCGATCCAAATGATAAGGAGAAGTCGTTTCTCCTATTTCTACAGTACATGGTCATTCATTTCTCCCTTCTAGTAAGCTTATCTCCCTTTTGAAAAATTTATTTCATTCATAAATTCCTACCTGAAACTTGTGTACTACAGTACTTATATAAATTACATCACCCTTACATTATAATTATAATACCCCTCGCCTGAACGGAGTTAATTCGTGCATTGCTTGTGTTGTTTTTGGAGTTCCGTGCATAACGTCGATAAAGACCATTTAGTAAAAAAATAAAAGAATGAAAGAAAAAATGAAAACGTATTTTCTGTCGTTTATTCTTTGGAACTCCAAGACCGGGAAGATCGGGTCAAAAATGACCCATAGTGTTAAAGTATTACTTTTGTTCATTAGTCATTAAATGGAAGAGTGAAATTCTGTGTTCTCCGCATACTGTCAGCAATGTAATCGCTTGATTTGTAAGAATCAGAATACAACAGATACGGTGTGCTTTACATGTGAGAGTGAAAGAGGAAGGTAGTTTGATTCTGGTAGTCTTATATGTCGTACTTTATATGTGTAAATAAGTAAGAGACTCATGGTACCTTTATTTTTGTGCAGCCATGAAAATGGTTACAAGGTTAATATGATGTATTATTTTTTTCTGTATGTTTCATTATTTTGTAGTATCTACTTGCAAAAATAAAATACAATAAATGAATACAATACAATGCAATAAATACTATACAATGAATACACCCATGCTATAAAATACCTTGATTTTTAACAAGTACTTTATTTCATACGAGAAATATACATACGTCGAAAATAACCCATTTTGACGTTCCGTGAGATGAAATTATCTTGGCGTTCCGAGGCTTAAGGATCATTCATCGTGATTTTGTCATATACTAACATAATTTAAGAAAAAGAAATATATACAAGAAAAATATGCGACAAGAAGAACTCACATAAAAGTAGGAGTAGATTTGAACTTGGAAATATATCCTTCAAACTGCTGTTTGGATGCAATTATTGTTTGCCGTTAATACCATAATTTTGAGTTTCTAATACACCTCATAGATAGGGAAACTATATACAGCGAGAAAAAAGTATTTGGACATGTTCGACAAATAGGAAATCAGACTCACACATGTAAAACATGGACCATTTCGAAATCTCTTGCCCTTTTATGATAATTTGGATACCTTAGATAGAATACTTAAGAAATAACTATCACTCGATACACCTGTAAGGTAACAGGCAACGAAAGAGTGATGACTACGTACATTCATCGCAAAAAAAAAAGTATTTGGACAACCCAATACTACTCTCGAAATAAATGTTCTAGGTATCATTTTGTGTACAAGAGCAGTTTACTTAGTGTATCGAAACAATCCACACGGTGTCAGGCAAGCCAAGCTTGTTGGAAAGTCATGCTTTACCGTTGGATACATCATAAAGCAACGTAAACGGAGCAATTATTGCGGAATAGAATCCGTTCTGGTCAACCAATAAAACTAACTGCCCGGAATGAAACTTACATTCTTCATTCTGTGAACAATACTCAAAGAATTAGTGCTAAAGATTAGGCTACTTCACTCGACTAGAATATGTAAGTTAATGTTAGTAATTCATTGAACAACCCAAAATTCTTTGAAACAATTAGGATTTAGAAGATGTGTATCCAGGGTATGAATACTGGCCACTCTATTAGTAATTTCACAACCCCAAATCTTAACAGACCCTCCAACATTTTTATCAGTTAAAACAATGTTCTGCTTTCTGAAATATATATATATATATATATATATTTGTCCAATGAAGCAGTAGCACGGCGGAAGGGTGACCCGGACAGAAAGAAAACCACATTTGGGAAAGCTGAATAACTCATCTGCATAGACTAACATTAGTTTCTGTTATTTCCTAAGTTTATTTTCTAGTAACAGCATATCAACTTTGTTCTTATTAGCTTTACTGAATTCTTTTAATGTTATACAAACATTGTTAAATTATGTAATAGCTGGGTCTGGGGAAGCCTTCATAATGACTATACGTATGTATACTGGTATATGTGTTCTTTTTTTTATGAATATACAAAATTTGGCAAAATCTGAATTGGATTTGTATCATATGTGCCTTCTTAGACCCACTTCTGGAAACAAAAAATATCTGAATGCCCCCCCCCAAAGTTACAGAGAAATCGGCGCCCTTGGTTACCGGTGGGGGTATTACCCCATAGACTAAGTCAATCACCCCCAATTAAGAACAACAAATTTTGTAAACACAAGGGCTCATTCATTGTTTTACTAATTTTGCGCAATATTTCCTCTTTTACCCCCTCTAACGATTTAAAATTTCCCCCCGCCTCCACCAGAACATTTTTTCTGAAAGAAACACTGTTTCTTGCAATGAATGGAAATGCCGACTATGAAGTTTTTGTTTCAGACGGGCAAAAAGGAAATAGAAACCACATGGTTACAGATCCGCAGAGGGTGTAGGATGTGCAAGCGCTGTTGTAGATTTTTTTTTCTGTCTCATTTTGCACAAGAACGAGGCGATGCGCGGGAGTATCGTTGTGAGGAGAAGTGAGGTAAGTTCGCCACGGCGCTATGAATTGATTCATATACATGACAGAATTTGACGCAGAAATGTTGCATTATTATCCATGTTGTTAATCAAGTCTCTGTCATTCTCTCTTGACGCTGCATGTCCTTTAACTTCTGCTGAACGGCCATTTCTATTACCGTGTTATGTTCAACTCTTCTGCCTGCCGTGTTGTTACCTGATACAATGCAATGTCATAAATAGTATGCGAACTATTTTCACGGACAGTACTTGCTGTAAAGTTCGTATCCGTTCTCAATGTTGTCGGCTGTCGACCTACCTTCTGCGAAGCCGGGACCAGCTCTTGTGTAATATTTTAGTTAAGTCAGTTCTGTGGAGGGGACAGGTTTGGCCTGCACTGCCTCTCACCGTTCAACAACATGACTGACAAACAGCGCCAAGGACACCACATGCTTCCACTAACAGTTCCAGGTCTGCCTGTCCATATAGATAAACTTAAATATTAATTAGGTGCCATATCAAAACAGAAAAGGAACAAAAACACAACTTCCAACATTTAAAGACAGCAAATCAGGACGAAACTCATCAGCATCACCGCCGGCAAAGAACACACATACGCTAAGCAACTCTGATTCTGAAACTGAATCCATTAACCATCTGATCAAATGAACACTTTGCAAGAAACTTCATCATATTAGTTTCTGCCGACTGGATTTGATCCTACATTTCAACTTTTAAAATACTTCTTAATCAGTTCCTAAAATACGTTCCTCGTCATGCTATATTTATGTTTATACCAATAAGAAACGGCATCATTGTACAATCATGAGACCTGCATCTCGCCATAAAGATCAGCAACAAACACATTTTTCAGAATTTCGGACAATCAGCAAAACTCACTGATCTAGTGAACAAACCTCAGAAACATCACCTCCACTACGAAGACCACCTATGTTATCTGTAGTCACCCAGGGAGTGGATCCAACAGTTACTGACGAGGAGGTAGAACAAGAATTACAAGGTGAGGTACACGTAATCAAAAAATGTATTCACATCAAAACCAAAACAGGTATTCCCAGTAACACGGTCAGAGTACTTACCAAGCATCACGACACGATCAACAGCTAACTAACCACAGACCCCTACATCTACAAAAGACATTACCTTGTTGAACAATCTCACTTTCCGCCTCCTTTACCTGTCCATTGTGAACATTGCCGAATCTGCAACTCACATCCTACTCTTGCTTGCCCTAGCAACCCGATTTATGCTTATTTTACAGGACTCCATAATACCAAGGACTGCATCACCCTTCAACAACCTCTCAAATGTAACATCAGTGGAGAAAAGCACCCTAGTTTCAGCTACAAATACAAAGGCCGCCCTGAATCAAATGCCATCAATCCCAGACTTGTTGTACCCATTCGCACCCTGGAAACAAACCTCTTCTTACGCCAGTTACATCTATGTCCAGAACCATCCCAGTTGTTAAATTCCTTTCTTGCATCACACACACTCCAAAATCTGTACCTCTTCCAACACCCAGATATTTTACAACACTTACAATTCGTTGCCCGTACTGTTCTCAATACCAATCTCCTAGCCACCTACACTGGTCCATATGCTCATATCCACAAGAGCTCTCTGCAAACTGAAGTCTATTCTTAACCTTGACCACTCAATTCGCACCATACTATCGATCACCATCATCTTCAGCAAGTTGTCATCACTGTATTACATGTCTATTATCAAGTCCAGAGTAGCCCCTAGGCGAGAAACTATCAGGCATCTGTGCGTTTAAAATATTAGTGGTGTGGTAAAGCAAATCACATTCATGTTCTCCCCTCATCATCGCTGACACCTTAGTAAAGCTTATAATACCAAGATCCTTTGTTTATGGAAATTAAAAATGAAGGATATTAAAGTGATGATAAACCTCCCAGGCCTACTTACCTTCCTTACACAACTATCTTATCCTAACTACTCTCACTCAAAGTAATGGCGTACCCCTTTGATGAGTGCTAGTCCCCTTAAAGGGCTAACTTTAAAATGCTTGTTTCAAGGGCAAATACTTTTAATGCGAGTTTGGACACGTCTAATAAAGAGACAAACAACAGAGACAGTAAGAAATTTTGGACGCGTCTAGCAGCTAGATAAGCAAAAGACAGATGAAGAATTTTAGTCAAAAGCATATAAAAATATATTCCTCCTTCTCTACCATTGTAACTTAACTTCTTTCGAATTGCATTTAAGAAACAAATTACATGGCTAAATACAGTTGTCTTATTAGTATAACTTCTTTAAATAGAGTTCAACCTAATGCCGAGCATCTACGTGCTCTAGTTTGATTGTTAACTTCTTCTCCGTGATTGTTTAAGGCACCAGAAAGAAAAGACGAGAGCAAGATCTCAGAAGAAACAAACTCTTGATGAAGAAAAGAAGGGGAATGAAAGAAGAGGAAATTTACATAAAGAGGATTGAGCACATAGAACTAAATAAAACCGTAAGGAAGAAAATAAGACAGCACGTACGAAGATATAAAGAAAATCTTGTTAGAAATACAATCGAGGAGAACAAGAGCCTGAAGAAAGCCAAACAGCAGCTCATGATAGGTAAAAAGCAAATAATTGCAGTTAAGAGACCAGACGGGACCGTAACACGAAATAAGGAATAAATTATAAACATATTTGAAAATTTCTACAGAGCTATGGAACGGCGACAAGAGCTGTGAAGATTAATCACGGTCTGGATGTCCAGCTGTGTTTTCTGAAGAAGATCTCGACGAAGCCTACAAAACGTCCAGGATCCAACCTTAGAGGAATTTGCGGAAACTTTCAGGTACACAGAATAATCGTTAGTTTTCTACCACAAAATTTATCGTTGGATTCAACATCAGCTGTGTGTAACTCAACTGGAGAGGCGCGTCAGGACCTGTGTTTCCTGCTTTCCCTGTACAAAAAGTAACCGATTGACACGCAGTATCACGGGTGATGACAAGTGGGTTCTGTATCGGAACGTAATTTAAAAATTATTTTTGTAAAATCCACATTATAGTTTGACTATTTTACAAAAAAATGATGGTCCAGACTTCCTAAATACGTCCCTCGCGAGGAGTGCTGCGGTGTAGAAGTTGACGCTACATCTCGGTAGTGTTTCATTCCAGGACGAAAGTAAAGTAGAAGTGACTTCTGTTGATTGAATGATGAAAAATACACTTTTTGTACACTTCGCACCAATATTCCAACGCCTAGCTCTGTACCTTGCAGTTATTATAGGCAGCTATTTTTTGTATATTACCTCTCTATACAAAGTAGATTCTTCTAGAAGCATTTCAGGGTATGTTTCGATATGATCTCGCTGACGGGTTCCTACTCAGAGCCGTAGTAGGGCCAGGGCTAAAACGGTTGCAGCCTAGGGCCTCCGCTGGTTCAGGGGTCCTGTCAAAGGTAACATAATTAAAAACTTTACAGTTACGATCATGGGAAATAACAGTCAATAGTTCAGGGCTACTGAATACCTTAATCCAACACTGTACCTTCGACTGCCAATAGTTAGACAGACTGCAAGCTGGACTATTATTGAAGCGACAAGGCCTTGTCAATTGACAAGTAATTATCCTCTACTATGACAATGCCAGGCCACATGCTGCTGTCATTATTTGTCAATAATTTGGTTGTGAAATTTAAAATTCCCTCCAGTTTAGCAACTGTAAGAGTTTTAAAATAGTCCATTAAGACAACTTCTCTTGGGTTTGTTTGGTTTGCCATTTACTGATCTTTCACCTATTTATATGTCGCTTGTAGCCCCCTCCTCCCCGCAATGTAGGGTCTCGCGGCATTGCAGTTACGTCACTGCTTTTTAATCTTCTGGCAAACAGTTAGACGTAGGTTCAGTGTTTGTCATGAATTTGTAGCGTCTAAAATTCTCTATAAAAATCATTCATTATTTCCGTACGAGCACAACTCAAGTGCGAAAAATCATAAATAAATATACTCAGAGAGTGAAACCAATATCTTGAGAAACGTTGGCGGGTATTTAAAAGTGGCCAACAACCGAATTGTAGCCGTGATTTTTCACGATGTCTTAAAGCCTCTGATCTTTTTCTTACCGGCCGTAAGGAATGCTCTTACTAAAAAAAATTAAGAGAACATTTTTTGTTGTAGAGAATTCTATACGATATATATTTTTAATGAAGAACAATTTTCACATACGTTCTAAAGTTTACAAGAAAATTTAATAAACATAATTTTATTTTCCATTTTTCCAAAACGGCTCTTTGAGTACAGAGTCACTTTTTTAAAAAAATTCTGAAATAAAAAAGACAAGACTAAAAATAATTCCTATGCTTGCTAGGTATTTTTGCAAATTCATTTTTTTAACGTATATGTGAACACTTTCATTTAAAGAACAAAACAATAATGCATTTGGTGAACGTGATTTCGTTCGTACTTTTTTTTTAAAAAAACTTATTCTTGCTCCACTGATAAGCGCTTATCTGTAATATAATTGAGAAATGATAGGTATGGGAAGATTATACTACAAAGTGGCTAAAATAGATTAATAGTGCAAATAAGTAATACACCGAATCACTTTGTTGCATTTATTTGTTTCTATTGCCATTTGTAATGCCATAGTCTGTTCATATGTGCTTGCTACACTGCAAAAAATAGCTGTGTTCAACACAATGCGGTGTCCCAGCGTGACTACCACCTTGCTGTGTTAAATCAACACAACACACGGTGTTGATTTCGGTACTGTGAAAAAAAAACTTTACGGCTACAATGAGATTTGAACATGGGTTGCTCACTTAGAAGTCGAGCGTCTTACCGACTTCGCTAAATCGTCAGACAGGAAAAGCACCAGATGCAAACGATATTTAGTGAACAACATTTGAATTATACTATTACACTATAGATTTAAACAGTGTATGGGATCAAATATATGTTGCTAAAACCCAAAACAAACTATGTTACTTGCACGACATATCCCATGGTTTAATCACTTCCTATTTGTCAAAAGAGAACCATAATTCCCATTCATTAAGAATATTATATTTCTATGAGAGCAAGCAAAATGGCGACAGCCAAACACTTGAGCAGCATTACTGCTTTCTTATCGTAACAACACGTCAAATGCTGCGCTTGCTTTCATAGAAATGGAACATATTCTCAATAAATGGGGATTGTGATCCCTAATTGATCAATGGAAAAGGGATTAAATCAGAGCATAATTCGTGGGAGTATCTTTGTTTGTGTTTGGGGTTCAGCAACATTTTTTTTAATCCTCTATATTGTTTCAATCTAATGCTCTTTCCATCTGACGATTTAGCGAAGTAAGTAAGACACTGGACTTCTAACTGAGCAAACCATCTTCAAATCTAGCTGCAGCGGTAACTTTTATTTTCTCCCAGTACCGAAATCAACACCGTGTGTTGTGTTGATTTAGCACACAAAAGTGGTAGTCACGCTGGGACACCGCATTGTGTTGAATTATTTTACTGTGTACCATCTATTATTCACTCTCTAGTTAATGATACAGCGAAATACTTCTAGTCTCTCTTGCTACAAGAAAACAAAAACCACGTACAGGAAAAGAGAACAGTTTGAAACTTAAATACTCTTCCTAAACAAGTTGAAATAATTTTTTGTTATATAAATCAGGGCACCTCATGGTTTGGAAAACACCGCGAAGGTATCTTTAAGCGTCATTCTGCGTATTTGCATTGGAATTGAGAGTGAAGAATGTAGAAAAACCCAGAGTGAAAGAGTATCAATTTCTCGGAAGTACCTACACGCAGATTCAAAGGAAAATGGCCGCCTAGATTATATTTTTGTTAATTTCGAGAAATTGCGCAATGTGTCTATGCTATATTATCATACTAAGAAAAATTATAAAGAAAATAATACAGATATTCTGCTTGTTATTTCGCCAATTCGTGAAAAGTTTTGCAATCTTGCAGATTTTTCTTCGCCAGATTTTTTTTTAAAAATGAATCTGAGTGGGTGTAATCTTATGAGACATATTCAAAATAAAAAAAAAAAAAAGTTTCGAAAAAATTGATACATCCGATTTAAAAGAAAGTTTGTTACTCAAATTAGACAAGTATTTTCTTCTTTTTATCTTTGATTCCGTCATTTGAGAGTGATAATTCTCTCACTTTCATCAACTTCCGGAAAGCAAGAGAAGAACAATTGAACGTTGGCGGCTCGCTCAAAGATCAAGAAAGGGGGAAGGAAAAGCGTAAGTACAAAAGAATTAGACCACAGGAAGGAAGAAACCAAAAGACAAAGAGAAGGTCTGAGAAACACATCGAGAGAAAGAGAACGTAGAAGAAGAAAAAAAAAGAGTCCGATAGATGAAAGATACGGTGAGTAGGAAGGATGCGATGAAAGTTCAGATTAATTAGGTGACCTTCTGCACCATCCGCGACACCGTATTTTTCGCATCGTTGGTCAAACTAATTGGTGATTTGTGATCTACCAACCTTCGTAGCGTTGTAAAGGAAGATCCTTTTTGCGGAACAGAGAGAGAAAGAGGGAGGATATAAAGGAAGTGATGTGGGGCGTCGAGAGCGACGAGAAAGGGGGACGCAGGCAGGATGTACACATCTGACACCTCGTGGCAACCTTTCAAAACATAATTGGTTTTCTAGCCTGCTAGGTTCTTCATTATTTTCCTCAATTTGCTGAAGGCAGACCGCCCCCGCACTCCCCTCCACCCCTTCCTTCACCGCAACGTTATTCTTGTGATCACGGCAGCGGAAGTATTCATTGAAGAAAATAAAAATGCCTTACATAAAATTAAATGAAGATCAAAAAGAAGCTTACTTATCGTATATTTGACGTGTTCATATCAAGGTCACTCTCACGGATATTGTGATAAACGTATCTCTCGGAACAGACTCTATCACTGGCTCTTTTATTCTAAATGTTATTATTCTGTTCCCCTTGAAATCATCTATGAACAATGTTTAAAAACAAAGCGGGAAATTTCCTGGAAAACGTCATGCAAGCCAGCAGTGGCAGCCTTAGGAACGGGCGAAACGCACAACTGCCCAGGGTCTCGCGCCCACACGCTGCCGACGATTAATTAGTAGTTTAGCCTGCATGAGTGTCTGAAATCACGTAACATACTGCAGTTGTTGTTATTGGTCATATACTAATAAATGACCAATCTTAGTGTTTATTTATTGCGTTTTATTTTTTTTCAAATTGAAATTGGTTGATCATAGTTGATTGAGTAGATGCCACGTTTTAGGGGCTCTCCGGTTTTTTTTTTTTTTTTTTTTTTTTGCGCGTGTGTCGAAATAAGTGCATAGTAAACAAGCGTGAGATCTGCCCGAACAATTATAATGCACTGAGAATAATAGCCATGATCCCGCTACTGTTGCGTCTGCCGAGAGGAGATTTTCTAAGTTGAAGCTCATGAAAATCTATCTAAGGAACACCATGACTCAAGACCGGATGTCTGCTCTCTCTCTTCCATCTATAGAAAATGACGTAACATCAACTCTAGATTAGAGCGATTTGATTGAAGATTTTAGCAACAAGAAAAGATAAGATAAGATAAAATAAATTGTATGGGCGGTAACAGCAACAAGAAAAGTCGCAGAATTAGCCTTTAAATACTATAAAAAAAAACTTGCTTTACTCTTGTAAAGTTGTATTTGTTTACTAAGTTACAGGTAATTTTCGTATTCCTAATTATACGATATTGTATTTTATTACATCGACTTTATTTCTTGTAAATCAATACCTCAATTCCCGATCTTCAGGGTTACATTCACTAGAAATCAGGCTTTGCTGTAAATTTTTTTTTTTTTTTTTTTTTTTGGACTCAAATACAAACACATGCATTTGTATGCATGTATGCACAATCGTACATATATTGGAGTTTTGGTTATTGAGATTTCGTGGGGTCATTGCCCAGGGCCCCGCAAAGGCTAGGGCCACCTCTGCAAGCCTGAATAAATTTTTTTCTCACATTTTTTTTCATGGAAATTACACGTTAGTGAAGAAAATAAAAAAAATATTAACGGGTTCGTAAAATTTTTAAAGCAATGTATCCAAAGAATTTTTTTTTCGTATTGCAAGATCTTTGGTTATCGCTAAGATGATACTGGCTAATAATTTTTATTGAGCGCACCTAAAATGAAAACTAATAATTGTGACAAGATAACAGTAACATTAATCTGAAAAGTATTTGTAACGCTAATTTCAAACCCTATAAAAATTTCGAGGTTAAGATTTTTTTTTTTTTTTTTTTTTTTTAACAATTCTATATGTAAATATTTGCATCTGATACATTTACCATCATCGTCAATAACTTGCTGTATCTTTCCTAGCAGCTGTCTGGATTTTTCTTACTTTATCCAGGAACGTGACACAAAAGTTTTAACAATGAAATAGAAGATTTTCATTTTTGAAAGTTTTCGATATTAGTGCTAAAATATTAAGATTTGCCTTTTCAAATATATTTCTTCCTTCTTTTTAAAAGATCGAAATCTTGATAAATGCTTCAATGAAACTTTAATTTTATTCCTTTATCAGCCTCATTAGGTTATTATCGGTCGTCATGTGATAAATTTCTACTCTACAGGTAAGGTAGCGCGTCTGACTACCAATCGGACGGCCCGCGTTCAAATCCCGGCCAGGACACTGGATACTTTTGTCACAGTATTCCCATGCCTGGCGCTCTGAGGTCCACTCAGACTCCTATCAAATTGAGTACCGGAGTGGCCTTGGTACACCTGGGCACTTTCGGAAGGTAAAGGCGGTCAGGCGTGGGACTGATCACCCTACCTCACTTAGTACCCTAGGTCAAGAAAATGTGGAGCGCTACCTCCACATCCCCCATTCACCGTTCACGGAGCGTGCGTGTCGCACAGGAGATAGCTTTACGTTTTTTTTTTTTTCCTTTTTACAGGTAAGGTAATTAATTTTGAAAATGGTAGCTTGCTATTAATACAAGGAGTCGTACCAAGTTGAATAATTACATAATTCTACACAGAACGAAATATTTTATAACCCAACAGGAATTATTAACTCTAGTGTTCAATCATGGATGTCGCATGCGTTTCTGATATAATAGATTTCAAGTGAAAGCTATAATATATGTATAATAATAAAAAGTGTTTAAAATTAAACATTCGAGATTACGTAAAACACGTATTGAGGTGATAAATCATAGTTTTAGTATAAATACAAACTATAAACCTCTTGGTTTTCGAATCTCATGACTTATCACTAATTTCTTGTGTTGTAATGACGCTATTATTATTTCCGCCCTCGTAAGGTAGAAATAATGATAATAAATTGCAAGGACATCATTTATTGTGTGTGTGTGTGTGTGTGTATGTGTGGGAGTCCGGAATCAGCCCTCACTGCAACATCTTTTCTGCCCTTGTTTTCTGAAATACAGGATATGAACGAGCGTATTTTTCCTCCTCTCTGGTAATAACACTAAATAGGACATTTTCTAATTATCTATCTTATTAAACATCTGAGTGAACAAATTAAACGAGAAACGAGCTGTCCATCATGAAAGTGAGGAAAGGATTTTATCGTCATAATTGATTCATTGATTTCACACATTAAGAGCATTGTATAAATGACCGTATTACCTATATCACAAATTCTTATCTAGACTATTGGCTACAACATTCATTGTAATGACTGCTTCCGTAATTATTTAACAACAGCTCCAGTTTAGAGTAATCACAATCAAAACAATCTGACTTTATCTGATAAAAGGTTATCTATTGTATCAAAAACTAACTTCATTTAACAGCAGGTACCACATCCTAACGAATCTGAGGTAAAAATATTAAGAAAAAATATATAAAACCCCGTTTCATCGTGGTTAATTTGATAGTAGACCCATCTATTAAAATAGGTTGAAAGCGGTTTCCATTGATGTTCTTACCTAAAGAGAGACGGTACAAATTTTCAGTAGTACATACCCACTACGGACCAGCAATAAATATTGTGTTTTGCTAAAAAAGGTGTAAATGTATACAATACAACTCAGTTTAGTGTGCTTATTGTTGTTGATTTTCGGTGTATGGTTTGCATATCGTCGACAATGACTTTTCTATGCGTTTCAACTTACATTCTGTCAAGGCAACTACCGCGAAGTAATTCTTTGTTTCTCCAACTGGTAAATAGTGTAGTACCGACAAAAGTCATAATGCGTATGCCGAACTTCAATATAAATATTATGAGCATTTTTCTTCCTCGTGTAAAATTTACATTTTGCGACTTCGGTGAAATTGTAAAATCTCTGACGAAATGTAAGTTTAGAGCCTATTTTGTAGAATGAGCAAGCCTATTATAGGCACATAAAGTAAAAATTCTTTAGATTCTGAAAATCTGAAAACTACTCATTTGTCAATGAATAACTCAAGGAACTCTAACGGTCTAATGTGACTCCATTTTCCAAAATAGGATCTAATTCAATGTGACCTCAATCCATGTGATATCACTTATTCCATCAGCTAGAGAGGGATTGAATTCGGATTTCATTCATGTCCTTTAGTCCACAATGGCAACCAGTTCAGTGGATGAACGATACGTAGGCTGTACAACATGAGGACATTGATGAGGTTTTCTAGTGCTGTCCTGATACGGTTAAGAAACTCTATTAGGGTAAATTTTGTGGGCAGGCCATGTAGTTCTGATGGTCAAAAAGCGAAACTTATATTCCATCGTGGTTGGAAAGCCGCAGGGTAAGAAACCATTACGAAGACCGCGACGTCATTGGGAGGACAAAATTAGAAGGGATCTTCAAGGAAGTAGACGCTTGTGATGAGAAATGGCTGAATCTTGCCCAAGATAGAATGTTATAACAAACATATGCTATTGCGACGATAAACTTGCGACTTCAGTAAGGCTTAGAGTAAGTAATTAGTATTAATTTACCTTACTTTTGAAATCTAGGACGCCATAAATCTGCAGACGAGCAAATCAAAAGTGGTTAAGAGATTGGAGTTACAATAGACCCCAATATGTTCTACTCGACTGTGCTTATTCATTGAGGCTTGAGAATGGGTATAAATATGGACATAATAGCATTCATTCCGTGAAATAGATAGCGACTTTTCATACATCTAATATTTTCATCAGTAACATTGACAGGGTTGCTAACTTCAAGAAAATAATCTATGAAAATGAAAAAAAAGGAGTTGAAATATATATATATATATATATATATATATATATCGTGCTTGAATAAAAGGGGAAGTTTAAGGAAGAATATATTTTATTTCTTTTTTCTTTCGTTGTCACAAAGGGACACTAAAAAATTCAAAGTTACCACTCTTTAGAAACTGACATCCATATTGTCGTAAAGGCACACCCACACACAGACTTACACATCATATATTAAATATGAAGAACTACTTACGAAATATATCTTAACTTCAGAAGCAGTCTGGAGATAAAATAAAGGACTTTTATCCTGTTGAAGAAAAAAGAGTTTAGAATATATGACAAAAAAAAAAAAAAAAAAAAGCGACGAAGGCAGAGGAATAATGTAGTATAAATACACATTGTAGCAAAGTTATTAGTGTTCCAAAAGTTATAAAATGACTGGAGGAAGTGAAAGAAAATTTTCTTTATTGTCATTCAATGATATATAGTTATCAAACTTTGGAAATCGTGTTAGAAACATCAAGTTATACAGTCTATTTTTTTATCTCCCTTCACTAAGTCAATAAATAATAAAAGAGTGATTTATTTCAAATATTTTTCGATGCACTTTGACAAATTTAAATTTATGAACTTTTCTTTTCCGAAAGTTGTTTCTTTAGAAAAAAAAAAACGTATATCTATATAGCTGTTCCAACATCTGGACGAAACGAGGATAACGTTGTTGTAGAAGTCAGTAAAAAAAAAAAAGAGAGGAAAGATTACCAACTCAATGCATAAAACATTTTTTTACTTGTCAAACTTATTTTCAATGAATTAGTGCAATGTGTGTGTGCGTGTGTTTAGAACTGAAATCGTGAACTTAATACTGTTCAGTGTATTCCAATTCGAAATATCAGTATAGAAGGAAGTGACAGTGTGAGCAATGCTCTTGCTTTCTATGTGAACGGTCCCTGGTTTGATCCCCGATGGGAACGTTTTAGTGCTGACCCAGTATCGTCATGACACTCTGATGCAAAACATGGAATTTTTATGCTGTTCAACTGTGTCGTTATTTTTGAAATGAGCTCATTTTCATATCATGGTATAAATAATTCACAGCCTTATTCAAGCCACTACTGGATGAGGCCTCTCAAGGAGGGAGAAGTTGGTTTACTGCTCTCACGCTGAGCAAACGTGTTGTGACAGGACAGCCGAAGCTCTCAACTGTGATCGCCACTGTCTTTTATTCACAGCAGCTCCCAATTGCATTACCATTCTGGGTGGGTACCGTTCCAGACCCTTTCGCTTTGGAAAAATAATCACTTGGAAGAGCCGCTAATCGAACCCGGGACCTCAGGATCAGTAGTCAACGGTGTTAACCACTAGGTCATATCATAGTAGATTTTTTGTTTATAAGAGTAGGCCAGAACATATATTTTAATTAAAAAAATGTGAAACTAAAAATTTGGGGAAGGGAACATAAATTCAACCACCACAGGAAAGACGAAAAGAAAAAGAAGAAAAAATTATACTGGTATTAAAATGTCTTAAATATATATTGTATATGAAGAGTACAGGCAAAGAAATAGGAATGTCCATATTAAAAAAAATGAGTTTGCACTCGTAAATAGTGTTACACAACAGCTAACCATTTAGAAACTTTCCATCTAAAAAAAAGCAAATAATCGCCAAGTTATATAGGTTTTTAAAATATGAAATACATGGGAGTTAATGGCGGCCGGGTAGTCGTGCGGTCTACGGCGGTAGGCTAACGACTCGAAGATCCCGGGTTCTAGTCCCTGTATGGGTGTGGATTTTAGTGGCTAACGAGCGAATTGTGACTGGCCGAAGTCCAAAATGAGTAGACTGGCCCATATAAAAATAAAGTTTACCAAAAGTTTACATGGGAGTTAATGGGAGAGTTGGACTTTAAAATGTGTTTTAGGAGAAATCACTTTCTCCGGACATCTTCTCTTCTTTCCCTGTATTTTCCATTTATGAATCATTTCACTATACGAAAACATTTTGTAATTTTATTAATATATAGTGGGGTACAGTGGTTCACGTCCCTAAAATTGGCAGTGCCCAGTTATTTAAAAAAAGAGTGAAGATCGAGAATAATTTGGCAAAACTATTTTTATTCCCGACACATGTCTTATTGTTTCTTTAATGACTTCCGCCTATCTACATTTTAGATGTGTTATTTTGTTCAAGAAGGCTTTGTTAAGCTATAGAGTAAGGTAGCAAATATAAACAGATAAGCTAAGGACTATACTTTCGTTTTACTTTACTTATTTATTGGAATCATGTAATTATTGTAGGAATTCAATTGAATTGATTTTAAGGCCTTTTAGGCATCTGAGGCTCAGGCCAGAATAGAGTGGGGGAGAGGATTGTGGTAGATAGACGGCCAGGACCTAGTTTGAAGGTACCATTCCAGAATTTTCCTGGTGTGACTGAAGAAAACACCTGGAAAAACCTCAGTCAGGATGGTCAGCCACTGGGATCGATCAGGGCCTCCCGAATGCTAAGCCGACGCTCTACCACTGAGCCACTGCCGCTCAGTATAATTATTGTAAGGATTTATTTCTTTAACAACCAGAAGGATGTTTAGGGTCCCATTAGAAACCATCATTATGTAAATTATTAAAACCACTTATTTCTACTAGAGGGCCAATAGCTGATATGCCATTTTTCCACAGTGCCCATTTGGCATAAGGATTGTTTACTTAACATAAAAAAAATAATTAAAAAATGAGAATTCTAACATAGCCATTCTAACCTTCAAGACATATAAAATCGCTAATGTTTCACGCAGCACGTTGCTTTACAGGAACAAATGTTTGGTAGGGTTGTCAACTACTCTGCCGTTCAAAGGCAAAAAGTCGTATCTGCAAATTTCACTGAAATTTAATTCATATGTTCTGTCTGGTGTTAATATTCCAGTTTGTACAATTGCGCAGATACAGCTTTTTGCCTAATTACGAAAGACCTTTCTTCAAAGGCAGAAAGCAGTATTTGCAATATTTGACCAAAATTGCCTTCATAGGGTCTGCTTTTTATTATAGAACTCTATTTCGGGTGAATGTGCAGATATGTTATTTTGCCTTTGGACGAAAAAAAAAAACTGGTCTCAGCAGTGTCAATAAATGGGCATAAAAGGTGCCCGTTACTGGTTTGATTATGACAAATACCAGTGTGGTAATTGAAGGCGGAGGAAAGGGGAAATTTCCAGGCACCTCCTAGATACTTCCCTGGAATCTCATTGCCTCTGTGCTTTCTAGTGGGGGAGGGGGGCTTGTTAATATCTTGATGAACGTGAAATAAAGGATGAATTTATATTCCAGAAGTAAAATGAAATAATACAAATATTAAATTACTGAAATGGAATTTGAATTCAGAAGGCAGTATAAAACTGTATAGCAGTGACTTATCAGTGTCATCGGACAATAACGTGTCCAACATCTTTGAATGGTCAGGACCTGTCTTACTGTCTGGTGTGATGGCTTCATTGTTCGTACGTTTTTTGAAATTAATGTAGTGTCGTTAATGGTTATTATACTAATTGAAGCCATAAAGAGACAGAGAGAGATGGTATGGCGCTGTCAAACTTCGAAGACATTCAATAACTCATATACACCTAAAAGGGTAAGTAATAGTAATTCCATCAAAGGATGTGTTGGATGCTGAAATTTGTAGATAGAAAATATTTTAATGAACATTGAATGATAATTTACATGGAATATTTCATGTCGAAGAAAGAGATTTAGGCGAAATCAATCATGGTCAACTGATACTATAAAAAATGCTGTATGGTGAGGTTCGTATGTTGCATTTGCTTAATTATTTTAAAACTGATCCACAGAAGTTAGTTTAATACTTCCTGAATTACGAGACCTAGAATCAAATTGTTGGTGAGTACCTGCAGAAATTTCATCTGTCAGAGGTAGTGAATTCCCAAGGCACAAAACAAACGGGGATCATTAGCTTAAGACTTTACAGATGACTAGCTTTAAAATGTACTGAGTTTTAAAACATTGTTTAACGGGTAATTCATTAACATTAGTGAACGTACGTTAGATAACATTATACAACATTTTTATGGTCATTGAGAACTTGTTTTAGAATGTAAATGCATAGAATTGACTTTATTTTATTTTATGTTTCATTTCTGTATGTGGTGAATAAACAAAGTCAATAATGCCAAAGAAACCTACGAAATGTACTATTTTATGAATGCATAAAATCAGTAGAAAAGCCTTGTCCACAAATCTTCACATGTGTGTTAAAGAAATATGTCTAATTAGCAATATATAATCTCCGAATATACGTGGAACACAGTCATTACAGTGTTTGATAGGTACGTTCTTTATGCTTTGCTGATATATTTCTTCTTGCTCTTCGTCGATATCACTCAGATCTTGTTCAAAAAACTCAACGGTTCTGGAGAAACTGGCGCTTATATTGCAACTGAAACTTTTAAAGATATCTACCATGTTTTCTGCTATTGGTTTATTGTTAGGATATTTTGTGTTTTCCAGAAACATTTGAACAACATATCTTAATTACATAATTCCTATATAACCATTGGCTTCACGGATTTTCAAATCTTTAAATTTTCATGACTTTGTGGGTTTGGGGACCTACACAAATATTACGTACGAAGCAAGTAACACCAGAAAGCTTAACAAGCAAAGAAGAAAGGAACCCAACTTCAAATCTGTTTTAACGGGACTTAGTAAACAGATGCCTATTTAAAATATATTACAAAATAACAGAAAAATGAGAACAATAATTTTGTAAACTAGCCTAAATAATGCTTAATGAATTAATCCACAATTTGAAGATGTTTGATATTGAAGAGAAATCTGAAGGCCTGGGCTTTATCATCTTATTTTACGAACCTTCAAATATTTCTAATCTTCAAAATCTGGCCCAATTAATTTAATAGCTGTTAGTAAATATTAGTTTTCCAAAATTGTAGTATTATTCTGAATTGTTCTGTACATTTAAAAATTGAAAATATGAAGTACGGATAAACGTCTGCAAATTATTACTTTAGAATAGATTGACTTATTCCTATTATGCATATAATTTCGTTATATATATATATATATATATATATTTATGTATATTTATATATTTGTATATCCGTGAATCTATTGGTTATATAGGAATTATGTAATTAAGATATGTTGTTCAAATGTTTC
>JAGDQP010008561.1:0-33224 GCA_022664845.1 Lepisma saccharinum
AGCTACTCTTAAGCTCTACTTGATAAACTTGTTCACCCAAACTTTATATCCTCCTCGAAAGCTATTGGTAATAAAGGTTATAAAAAGAGATAGACATAAGTGGAAGACAACCTCTGAAGTGCCTCACATATTTTAAGCTACTATTTATACTATTAAAATTCAGTCTACATACTGTATACCTTATAAAAGAGAACTCTTTATTTGGTTCAAAAATCATCACAAAAAGTTGTCATGTCATGTATTGGAAGCCACTTGAGAAACAATTTTGTTCTTGTGCCAACCACCAGTTCTCTTTTTTTTTTCGTCCTACCTTCCATTTCTTTTTTCCTTTTGTCTTTTTTTTTTCTAATTCCACGGAGGAAATTGGAGGAGGAGACAAAACCTGGGTGGGAAGGTGACCTTGTGGGGACAGAGGTCGCCCTAGGCGTGGGTTAGGACGTGACCGAGGAGAAGATTCCAAACCCTGATGAGAGAAAAAGGAGAAAGAGATGGAACTGGAGCAACCAGGAGCAGAGAGATTTGATGTAGGCATGTGATCTCTCAACATTAAAAGAAATTCAGAACAGGAAAATAAAACTGATAACAAAGTAATAAAGGAATCAAGCAAAAGCATTTTCTTTTAATCAAGCTACCACTTCTGTCGAGTAAATATATGGAAATTTACGTACAAGAAGAAAAATAACAATATACATACATTAAGTAATTAATTCTTTTGTCTACGATTTGGCATGTGCGATGCATGTACAAAATGCGCAAAAGCAACTATTAGTGTTGACAACTGGAAAGAAATCTGTTCATATAAATACTTCAAACATACACGTCACACACCGTTAATTATGTGATGATCAAATTCTTAGGTTTCGAAATGTTGAGACTTAATAAATCCGAAGAATACTTTGTTATTATAGTTTTCAAAGAATCTCTGGACATAATTACAGAATAGCAGATACTTACACACACACACACACACACACACAAAGAGAGAGAGAGAGAGAGAGAAAGAGATTCAACTATGAAATATGCGTATACATACTTGGTAAACCTCAACATAATAAAATAACTTTACCGCCATTTTACATGCAAATGTCAATAAAAGAACCTTATAAAATGGGAGATGGGGAAATTATATCATTGATCCTTGAACTGAACTAAACAGGATGGTACAACAGCTATTTAAGACATTAAGGGTCCTGACTTGCCAGACGGCTGTATTACGTTACTCGGACAACGTAACGCTCTTAGTAGCCTGACTTTCCTAACCACAGTACTTCTGGATCAACGTTGAAATTTAGAACCTGCACCGGGAATCGAACTTAAGATGTAGTGGTTCCTGGGTGGTTCAATGGTTAATACTCTTGTTTTCTTGCACGTGGTCACACCTTTAAATCTAATGGGAGTTAACAATACAATGGTTCGGAGCCCAATTGAACAAAGACAACTGTGGGTTTCATTCTTAGAAGCTTAGTTTACAAGCATATTTAGACCGTTAATCACAAGTCAAACAAACAGGAAATTATATAAAATGATTAAATTATTTTATACTTTCACGACATTAATATATCTTAGATTTTCGGACGTTTTGAGCACCACTCTCTATGTTTGTCTTTCGAGTACTTTCTGTGAAGAATATACAGAGGACCGTGTAGCAAACGTGAAACAGTGTTCGATTTGTCCAATTTCCAGAGAGGGGGAAGAATTAGTGAGAGATGTATTATACGGTATTTTGGGATTGTCCATATCCCTGGCTAGATATCTGTAAACAGAGCCAGAAAAGATTTGTGCAGAGAGGGGGAAAATCCAAACCATCTCCCGCTACAAATCGAACACTGGACGCATATAAACAGCACAATCCACAATTTACCCACACATTATTTATTACATACCCACTTACCCTTTGATCATTTTGTCTGACGATAACAACAGAATATTGTCGAAAAGCTTAGCAAGATTTACAAGATTTCGGTATATTTAGGGGCACAAAATTGGGTAACTTTACATTTATATAAGTGGCCCTCTGTACGTAAAACCATGCTTTTATTTAGAGTGATATCCATTATTAGTGACTGTAAGGCGGTGTTCTTTAGAGCTCAGTTACTGTATGCAGTGTCGTGTAATGAATGTTGTCTGGTCATCTGCAAACGTGTTGCCGACCTAGTGCGTTTTATTAAATGGGACGTGATAATGTTGTTTCGTTTTCCCCTGAATATTGTGTGCAACATGACAACGAGGTATTTAAGAAGGAAATAAGAAGGACGATGAATTCGATCGAGATATCGATTTTGGAGAACAATCTGACGATGATTTACAGGAGTAGATTCCTGAGGGTGATGTTAAGTTGTTACAAAATATTCCCTTTGACTGTTTTCCCCCATACTTCTACGGGTGTTATCCTCTAGAACGATATATGAATATATTATATGGGTCATGTCGCATACGAGGGCTCATTCATTGCTGTGGAGTTTGTTTGTTTTTAATTTGCACCAGAATACAGAGGAATGTTGTGGATCTAAAGAAAAAAGATCACTCCGAAAATCGCAGAACCCGTTTGCAAATTACGCGCGAAACCAGAAAACGTCTTTTTTTTTTTTAATGAATAAGCCTTTGCCCCATCTTCATTTACAAACTTACATCAAAATTTGTTTCAAATGTTATTCCTTGGACTACAAGAAGAAAAAAACTGAGCCATAATTCATTGTTCTGCGACAATTTTTTTAACAATTACTGCTCTTGGTGTAAAAGTCGGCAAGAATATCACCGTATGGAAAAGTTAATGGACAAAGGATTGTCATTATTCAACATTAAAAACATATTTTCCTACTGAATGGGCCCTTTCCTTTATTTGATTTAAGTTACAGTCTATTCTATGCGATGAACACACAAATGCGATTTAACTTCATGAAAATTCTAAGGAACGACCCTCGGCACGCAGAATTTCTTTGAAACAGATGGGAAAAGCAACTGCCTAGGCACCATCCAAGTATTCTTACCAGGTGAAACTAAGAAACAACACGGAACGAAACTCGGAACTTGCATTATTCCCCAGAGCCGATCCGAACTTCGTGACGTAGCCACTGCATCAGAAAATGGATGCTGATGTTTTCTTCCAGGGTAAGTAATATTTTTGTCCTCTGTCTCTTAGCATTAAAAGTAATATTAAGTGTATTCTAATCAATTTTCTTTAATTATTTATCAATAATAAATTAAAAAGATATTGAATGAATCGTAACATACGTAGAATGAAAGTAAAAAGAAAGAATTATTTCAATCCTTTCACATTCATTGCTGCACATCAACAATGGATAACACATTATTAATTCAAAATTTTATTTTGGTATTTTAAATGGAACAACAATGAAGGAACGTTACTACGCGATATTTTCAGTTTCCGAAGGTATCTACTTTCGATCATACATCTTGAGTTGTCAGTGATCTGCCTTGAGATCACCATGAGAGGCCAGGGATACTTCACCGACGATTGATGATGTATTCTCGCGGTGCGGGAGTACGGGCGCAGTAAAAAAAAGCACCGATATTTAAACCACTCCACAGAAAATTTCTTTGACGTTGAATCTCCCATACTAGGTCGCTGATATTGCATCGAGGGCAACGGCGGGAAGGGAGTCGTCGCCTTGGAACAAAACCCGCCGGAAGAAATCTCAAAGGAATTAGATTTTTTATCCTGATGTAATGAGACCTTAGGCGATGAGGGGCTATAGCATATCGATACACTATGGTCCATTCTAATGGTTTCTTGGTTCAGAACCATTGAAAGTCTTACGCTGAATGGACTATAGTGAAGGCATCTACTAGGTCCGTCTTACACGCTCTCTTACGACGTTGTCTTGGATTGCTTTGTTTTCAATTACATATTTCTACTTCCAATACGTGTTGTTCTTGCCTCGAAACTGTTTTCAGCCTCTTACACCATTCTGACGTCCCCTCCTACCTCTTTATTCTACAGCGAGTACCAAAAGTAATGAACATATTTTAATTGACGGTAGTTGGCAAACTGCTTAGCTTACAATATAAACTAAGGTATGTTTTGGAAACTTGATCTTTGGAGATTTATTTGTGGGGAAAATAGAACAGATACCTACCCCAAGCATCCTTACTTTTACTAGTTGGAGACGCTGCACTTGGTCTTTCCCTTCAGTGTAACTTTGTGAGAGATAATGGATATCCCTTGAAATGTTCTTTCGAGTTTTGATTGTCCTCAATATATTCTTGTATACATTTTCTTTGAGAAACCACTAAAGGGGAAAAGAAACAATGGATGCGAGATTGGGAAATCTCTGAATCTATGCCATGTTGCCAATCCGCGAAAACACTGTGACTGCTCCAACAACAAAGGGTTTTTCCACGTTGTTTCCTCAGTCACACCAGGAAAAATGTCGGGATGATACCTACAAACTAGACCCTGGCCGACTGACTTCCAACATGCTTCCGCCTACCCTGTCCCAGCCTGAGCATGAGCATCACTAAAGGTCATAAACAGATTAAAACTCAATTCCAACAACAAAGAAATGAAGTTTCAGACAATATGGAGCTCTCAAGTAAAAAACATTCGAGTTAAAATTCGCGATTTGTTACAGACAGTGTTCGATTTGTAAAATTTCCAACAAGCGGGGAAGAATTAGTGAGAGACGTATTATACGGTATTTTGGGATCGTCCATATCACAGGCTAGAGGAAGATTTTTCAGAGGGGGAAATCCCAACCATCCCCCGCTACAAATCGAACACTGAGTAAGGGAGGACAGAAAACTTAAGATTAACACAAAGATGTTATTTATAGAGAGCCAATGAGCAAAGAAGCACAGAATAAATGATCACTTTTCTGGATAAAGCACTCGACTGTAACATTACTAGAACAGGCACAGAAGGAGGTATCGAAATATAGTTATGAAGGAAAAAGAGGGAAGGGGTAAAACAACACATGAATAAAAAAATACGAAGGAAATAAAGATTGGAATGATCAAAAGAACTGAGACAAAGCTTCCTGCCAAGGAAAATAGTTCTGAAATATTTAACTTTTCTTGCATCTTCTTCAAGTATCTGAAGTGGGTAATTCTACAAGCCACATCAAGGTATTTAAATTTGAATTTTATTTATGGCCTTTAGGCATACGGGATAGGGGAGGGGAAAGGATTCGGGAGGGTGTCGGCCAGTGCCTATGTTGAAGATGCTATCCCGTCATTTGCCTGGTGTGATTGAGGAAAGCTCCTGAAAAAAAAAACTCAGTCAGGGTGGTCGGCTGCTGGGATTGAACCCACGACCTCCCGAATGATACACCAACGAGCTACGGTAGCTCAGTGATACACCGAGGTATTGTGTAAAATGAAATTACGATTTGGAAATATCGTATTATGTAAAGTACAGTAGAAAGTAGAGAGAAGCGAGTATAGAGAAGAGAACGAAAGTATCAGCAGTGCGAGAGTGTTTAGATAATATATGAATGACGCTGACATCAGCCATGAAACTCGTCTGTCCCTGACAACCATATAAAACAAGAAGCAGGTTTTGTTGTCTGCCTACTAACCCGTTGCCGTGATGCATTGTAGCAAGACGAGACGAAGATTTATGCATTAAGATTCTCCATACTATCAGTATCCTTCTGGTATGGTACAGTCAACACCCAGAGAACTTCCTCTATTTCACATTTCCTGTATTTTGTTTCTTCCGTTTCGAGAGATTTACAAAAAGAAGGAAGCGTAATGACACCTTTAGTACAAGAAAGAAAAAAAAAGAATGTTAGGTTGGTGTCTTTCCACACACATAACCTAACCGGCAGCACCTGGAAAGCTAAAACCACTGACTAGACTACATGCAAAAATGATTGTTGTTGTGTGGTGGTGGTGGTTTTGCTTATATCGAGAAAGTCCATCAAGGAAGTTCATGTAGTGAAGGCATTTTGACGGTTTCTTCGTGGCTATTACGCTTGCCCTAGCGATAAATCAAAGTCGCATCCATCTCGGGAAGAGAGAAGACCTGTTGCTCCGAGGAGAGTTCGGGTTTTCGTAGGAGGAGGTGGACGATCGTGATACAGCGAAACGTGCTGGAACAGATGACTGTGAGTAAAGAAGAAAGAAGAAGCTGGGGCAGACCTCTTGGTCGCGGGGAAAACTTCAGCTCATTCGGGATGGATGAGTAGATTGATGGAACAGAAAAGAAGAGAGAAGAACGAAGAGGGATACCATTAAGATCGGTTTCGAAATGACATCATCTTCCTTTTTGGTCTCATTCTCTTTTGATAAGTATTCTTAAGAATCTTCTACTGCGTGTTTTAAGTACAGAACAAACGAAGGGAACGAGGTGGCGAGGTCCGTGTCCCATAAGAGTAGTTTAAGCTACTGCATAGGCTATGTTTTGCTACAACGCTATAAGCAGGGAATCTGCCAGGATTATTAGTTTGGGGACCGTAACGCCAAGTTTGCATGAATTTTAGTGCTAAAAATATTCTAAAGTTGCGTGTACGATCGAGAATTGGAGAGTGACACTCCTTATTCGGCGAAGGGATGTCAGAATTTAAATTTAATTTTTAAGGCATTTAGGAAACTTTGGCTCAGACAGGATGGAAGTTGATGGATGAATTGGTGGAATGAAGAAAGTAGAAGGAAACGGGACAATCCCGAGAAAACCCACACACGCGATGTTTGTCCACCACGGAGACCACATGGCGTGAGCAGAGATCGAACCGAGCGCCAGAGGTGAGCGCTCTTCCATTGAGCAGCCGCAGCTCAAGGAGGAGGCTGTGAGAATCACTCGCTACACACATTTTTAGAGGATAGTTGCTGTTTCGAAAGTGTCTTCCTCAGAGCATCTAGGCGTCAGTGTCTACTGCTTATCAAATCCTGGCGGGTCCACAAACGAAATTGATGATGATGAGTGTTCTGCCCGAAGACTGGTCCTGATCCAATGTCTCTGGGCAAGATGAACCGGTAGTGGTTTTCCAGTGTCTTTCATCGGATGAAGATGATGCCCAAAGTACGGGACCTACAGTTTAACGTGGGCTCCGAACAACTTGTGTCTCCACCGGAAATCGAACCCAGGCCACTTTGATTACAAGGCAGCGATCGTTACCACTCATCCACAGGGGACACACAAACGAAATTATATTGTTGAAAATTATTACTAAAGAATAAACTATTTTAATACTTTCGAATAGAATATACATATTCTACTGTTGACAATGATTTTAGACTTTTGCACTAATTCATTTATTACGCCTGTTTGGTCTTCTCTGTTGTTCTGACGTGTTTTGTTTACGTAAATATTCAATCTTCACATAATTAAAATTCGAATTCTCGGAAGGAAAGGCACACAATCAATTACCATTAACTTCAGTATGTCTCAGACCTACGGTCCCCACTTACTTTGAAGTTTTAATAAAGAGTCCGGTAAAGGAACACTTTAAAAACGACTAGTTAAACTCAATTGATCCCAATAGATAAATGGGTTATCTCGTTGTCTTTGAATCACTTTTGAATTTATTTATGGTCTTTAAGAATCTATGTCAGATCGGAAGAAGGTACGGAAAAGGATGTTGGAAAGAGTCGGCCAGGGCCTAAGTTGAAGATACCATCCCAGGACGCGTTTTGCTTGGTATGACTGAGGAAAACCTCTGGAAACCCCTCAGTCCAGTTGATTGGCCTCTGGTAAAAAACTCAAGAGCTCTCAAATACGACGCCAACGTTCTTTCAATTGAGCTACGACCGCTTGGTTTTCTCTTGTCGTGAAGTCAAGGGGTCCCAGGTTCAATTCCGGTGGACAAACAAGCTGGTCTACGTTGTAAGTTTTGTCTTTATGGCGTTAACACCTCCAATGACGAAATTCAATGGCAAACTACCATTGATTCACCTTGACATAGACTATCAGGCTATAAACCTGCCTTTGGCTGGAAAACTAATCATTATAACCACTCAAACTGTATGAAAATCGGCGATATTTTATTCCTCAGAGTCAGTAATACTAGCAAATTTATCATTAAGACCCCTGTAGAATGTTTACTCCTTGTATGTCTTCACAGTACGGCTGACAATACCAGTGGCGGATCCAAAGTGGGGGCGCATGCCCCTCCTCAAGGGAAAATACTTCATTTTTTATAGCTTTATTTCAACAATTTGTCCCAGAAAAAGCTTTGGACAAATCTAATTTATACGGAAATATCCATTTTAAAGGATACCTACGTCGTATTCCATGGTAAAACTTGACAATATAAGGGAAATTATAATAAACTTATAGTTAAAACATTCACTTAGCGGAAAATATTAAAAAAAATTCCCTGGTCTATTACATTTGCGATTCCGGACTTGTAGGTGAATTCGGATCTTGTCTGATCTATCCGGCCATCTCCTCTCTGATTACCTTGTATAACTGAAGATGAAGTATCGGATGTGACTGAAGTTCATACAGTAATAGTCTATTCTATCATAAACAATGCTTATTTTTACAACGGACCTTTGACCTTTCATGTCATCCTTGACTTCTACAGGTCATCATATTGAATTTTACCGTGAAGGAATATTACTCAGAATAATAATTTGAAGATTCTTACGTAAGATTAATGAACCTGTGAGTTCATGGTGACCTGAAAGTTAAAGGTCAAAACTCAAAAAAATATGTAGTTTTGACCCCTCATGTCATCATTCCATCCAAGGTCAAGGATTATGCTTATGCCTAGCATTTTTTGGTACCTCAAACTACATATAACTATACATCTGGTTACTATTTAATAAATATTCTTCTAGATATTCTAAATGATTAGTTTGCGTAATTAATTCTCTCTAGTAACATTTATATAGAGTAAGGATTTTTATTATTATTATTATTATTATCTTTATAGCAGGAATGCTAGTTGATTGAAAAATTCACTTCAACAACAAAAACAAAAAGGCTATCAACAAAGCCCGGCTATCTAAGAGAGTAAAACAAGAGATGGCAACAGCATTATCAAGGAGCATTTCTCTTGTGCGTCAATAATCTGAACTTCATGTTATGGCCAATAACTAGAATCTCGCTGGAAACTAAAGAGATCCCACGAAGCATACTAAAACATAACTACTGGAACGTAATAATATGGTTATTTATTGTTTTAATACCTCGTAGAACAGAATGTACTCAATTATAAAGATGATGAGGATGGATGTTCTGCCAGAAAGCCAGATTCTGATCCGAAGTTCCGTGGGTAAGGTGAACCGATGGTGGTTTGTCATTGACTTCCATCGGATGAAGATGAAGTTTTAAGAATGGGACCGACAATTTAACTTGGGCTCCGAACCACTTGTGTCCCAGCGTGAATCGAACACGGGACCCTCTTGATTACAAGGCAGCGATTATTACCACTCATCAACATAATGATAGAGATATGACCGCGAAATTAAGGAGAAAATTGAGTACCAATTACGATGACAATTTAATACAATTGAGACTTGAATTTGGATATGTAACTAGTTACAATTGTTTGTACTATACAGGTCAAAATTTTAGAAACAGAAAAATCATTAGTCTAATGTCTTGTGGTTGATCACCCAAATTTCATTGGACCATCTTTCCAATTTCACTTTGTTCGTCTGTTCGCAACGCCTCAACAAAAGCAAGTAGAGGAAAACTGACTTCAGATTTCAGGTCAGTGACCGTGATTTATTGGGCCGTTTTTAATTTGGTTGGTAGGTTGTTTTCATTTGCTTAGCTTTACGCCAAGTTTTACTACACGCAAGTCATAACGTTGTCATCGGGTATGCCTTAAATTCCAGATCTACAACGGGTCAATTAGGTCATGTTTCGGACCGGATCACCTACGCACGGGTCAGGCCGAGTCACCAAAAGTGACCTGGTTTCAGCTCTGCTAAGTTAAAACTATAAATCTGTGCTCAATTTTCAAAAATATATTGTACAAAAGCTGTAATGATAATTACCGAGTGCTCTGTGTATTCCCTTTAAGAATGTCTAGTGATATTTCCGGAAATGCGATGTTGTAATAAGCTTTCTACTTAAAAGAAACATAAATGACGGTTATCATTGAAGCTTAACAGCAAAATTACGATGATCAAGGTTGTAGTAACTTGTAAAAAGGTGCGGAAGAGGAAATAAATAAACCGCAGTACATTTTCCCTTCATTACGTTCATTCACTGGTCAATAAACACACAGAAATGGAGAACAGTGATAGACATTCAATATCACTACACAAGGACTCTTTTTTTAACTGTCAATCAAGGTTAAGTATCAAGTTAATATGCTCCAATTATATAGTGAAGAGCGTAATATTTCTACAAATAAACAAAAAAGAAATATTCAGAGTTTGTTCACTATTTCAGACAGCAATTAAAGCTCGCTTATCTCCATAAAGCTTAGATGGTGCTATGTATGAGGTATATGGTGATTGATGACATTCTTAATTAAGATATCAGATTTCCTATCAACTCGTCGTAAATGGACGAAATTATGATATATATTTTTTTTTAGAAACATATAGTTTTGCTTTTAATGAAGTATATGACTGTATTGAACAGACTCCATGCTTCAAAATATTGTATTAGCTAAAAATTATGAATTCATACCATGGTATACAACATAAATACTATATCTACTCTATTATACTACACTTGTATTATTTTTGCGTACACAAGTTTCTTATCTGGAAACCAATTGAAAAATTGGATGCTCAATTGTATGAACCGAATCCTGGTAGACGAGTAGTTGCCTTCCTAAGACAGACCTATCAACGGCATGTATGACTTCCTGTGTGCTCCTGAAGCATCAGTTGGAACAACTCGACTCTGATGATATCGAAAGTCAGAACACTCCACGATGGAAGTTTTCTTAAATAAAACCTTTTAAAATTCTTAGCCAAAGAACCAACTTGGTCTTTCCTTTCTCCATCATCCTGATCCTGAAAGAAACTCCTTTAGTTCCTTTTTATACCTACCACAAGCTATCAAGTATCAAGGAGTGACTTCAGGTAGCACGACCAGTAGGAACTCTTCGATTTGATGATGAGTGGAAGAAATCTTGAAATGTGAAACACTTTGTGATTTTACTTCTAGAACGATCTTTGCAAGAGACTTAATTCAACAGGATTCTTACCACTGGCTGAAAAAACAAATCTCTTCTAAATAATCAGTGAAAGGGTACAAATTCGAGTGACTTTAACTGACGTTTTGCTCAGTTTCACTGCTGGAGTAGTATCCAAGAACGATCCTTCCCTCTCTTACCTTCCCCAGAAGCGAGAACACAGTGAAGAACCTCATTTATCAGACTTGTCCTATACATGGGTTTATTGAGACAGAATTAAGTACGCAAAGTGAAATTACCTTTTGCAATGTTGACTCAAGGTCGATAATACTCAATATTGAAGTTCAAAATAGGTAAAATAGTCTAGAGTTTTGTTCTATTTCTTATCGACAATAGCACCGGAAGTAAACAATATAACCTGGCAGCATGAACGTGTAAAGATGAAGCATGTTGTAGTAAGATTTGCTCTGTTGTCGTGTTGGGGGGTTAGTGGCAGTGGCGTAACCAGGAGGAAGGTCTAGGGATTTCGGACCTCCTCTGAAATTTCGATTTCTATGTAAAATTAGTACAAATTTAGGCGTAATTATATCAATTTTACCTACATACGCACCTGGTCTCTGCAGCTTATATTTGTGTTACTGAAAGTGGTGACCGAAGCGAACCATTCTCATATTTTACTGCTTTTTTTTTCACGTTTTATTAGACAGTTTTATTAATTTGCTGAATTTTATTACTAATGTAGAACACAATTAACCTTAAATAAATTCTGTAAAGATGCTTGATTCAGATGTAGATATTCGCTAAAAAAAATAATAATGGTCATAATTACTATGATCGCATATGAACCCAGTAAACTCTTTGAAAAATGTAAAAGAAAAAAATCTAGAAAATCAGGCTAGTGTGAAGGTTGCAGAGAAGACACTTTATTAAATTCACGCTTTATGGATCCAGTTCCTTGCGTGATTTCCTTCCGTCTGATTTCAATGCTTTGTGCTTTCACAATGACCAAACAGAGGTTGAGGAGGAACCTTCTTCAAAGCCAATAATTATTATTTTTTTAAATAACTGACCTCTTGCGTTTCTCGGTTGGTAAGTTAAGGTGGTTAAATCAACAGGTTTCTGTTACATAGAGCAAAGCCATAACAAAGTCTACAACACGATTTTCGTTCGAGAATCAACCTCTGGCCTGATTAATCGCCGTCCGCAACGCACACTGATACACACACATACACACACGCACCTATACACGAGGCTCGGCCGATTAGCCCATGATTACAGCATTAGTTCATTAGTATTGCACCCGATAGCACGATGAAACTTGTGTAATCAGAGGATACATGATGATCACGCTATATAAGTAGAAGACACCACCACTTCGGCAACAGGTCAAGAGAGATTGACCATGCGTTTGTTCTTTAAGCAGCACAAGAAAGCGTTTCTTTTTTTTTTTTTGTTGTTTCAATTTTTTTTAGGTCCACTTAGTAAAAAAAAACTACTGCTTCTTGTACTAATAGGCTAGTACAGAAATATTGGATATTCGTGCGTATCTTGTAAAAGGCGGGTGAACTGATGGAATGCTTGGCGTGACACGAGTTAAAAGAGGGCACTCACTCACTGTCTATCTCTCTCTCTCTCTCTCTCCTCCCCTTGTCTATGTGTATGTTTCTGCAAGTATTAGTTATATTATTGTTGTTACAACATCGGAGCTTCTTCATCTGTCGGAACATATCTCCGCGTTTGAATGCACTCGTAACACACATGTGCACGACGACGTGCTCGAATACCCTCTCACCTAGTTTCTCTCTCTCTCTCTCTCTGTCTGCTTGTATGTATGTGTATGTGTGTGTAATAGGTTGCGCGTGTGGTTGAGAGGTTTTACTCTAAGTAAGAGTAGCTCTTAGTAAAAAATCCTGTTCCAATTTTTTTTTTTTTTTTTTTTTTGAATGGGCTCCAAACTCTGTGTGACTATCGAACGTTTTGAACAAAAAAAAAGCCACTTTCAGTAGAAGTATACAGCGAAACCTCGATAAGTCAAAACTGAAGAAGAAAACACAAAATTCGAACTATCGAATATTTCGACTTGTCGATATTTAAGTCAACGAGAGGCATAATATGGAACTTCGAAATATGCCAATAATGTTATACCAAAAATCATAATAAAAATGGATATTATTTGAACTACTATGAAATAATGGAAAATTTAAAGAATGAATAATGGATAATTATTAGAATGATGGAAAATGATTCGAACAAAGCAATCGAATAAAGGAAAATTTGTTTGAACAACTAATCGTATATTGAATAATTCGGATAATGAATAATTATTTAGACGACTGATCGAATGAATAACTTCTCTAACAACTTATCGAGTTATGGATATTTAATCGAATGAGTTAATCAAATAATACATTTTATTATTTGGATAGTTATTAGAATAACGAATAACGCTTCCACATTTTCTTAGTGAACATAAAAATATCACACATTCGAAATTTAATATTGTTTATGACCAGAAATTTCACCAGGATTTTCAGTTTAAAGGGGGGTGTAAAGTCACAATTGGGAATTTGGCACGGTTTCTATCAATTGTTGAGCGTAAAAATGTTAAAGTTGGGTGTGTTGTGGAAAACTTGGGGGGTGTCACAGGAAGGGGGCATGGCGGAATCACTGTTTATGACTGAAAGAATTGGATGCGCAGACAACAGCAAAAATAAGTGTTTGTTACAACACATTATTCAGAACATCTCAAAATAAATGTGATTTAAACATGTATTTTTGAAAACTACAAATAAACAACAAAGAAAACGCATTTGCAGCGACTCTTATCCAATTCGTATTCGCATTGGCAACCCAATTCGTATCAACTGTGAAGTAGCTCGTACCAAAAATGATATTGATACATTAAAGACGAAAACACATACAATTAACAAACTCACGATGAAAAATAAATACAAGATGTCTTACTACGAGTTTACGAAGAAGGTATGCAAGTATTCTAAACTTAAAAGATAGGTAAGTATGTGAGCAGAAAAGGATGAGGTCGAAAAAAGAACACAATGTTTGTGTTTAGAGATTGCTTTGCGAAGCTTTCTTCTGTGTACACAGAGGAAAAAGCAATTTTCAAATATTTTTCGAGTGAGGGCGGACACCACATCATGCCTTGTCTACTGACAGTAGAAATGACTGATGGCCTCTAATCCTCCTCCCAAAATATATATACAACCACTTTCTCCTGTCTTGTACCGCCATCTCTTCAGTGACGACTCCCCCCCCCCCCCCCGCAAATACTCCCTTTCATCAGTAAATCGTATTAAGTCTTTGGTACCGTTACATTTTTTCGGCTATTTTTAAAAACAGGAAAGCTTGATCTTCTTAACTGAATACATTTGGATCACTAACGAACAACGACAGACACTGACCTGCTCATTTTTTCACTTCGCTTAAAAGAAAAAAAAAGAGAGGGATTATAAATTCAAATTAACGTATTTCTTATATGTAAATGAACGTCTGTCAAGAAATATTAGACAGGAAACTAAACAAAGAGAAAATCTCGTAAATAAATAACTTTGCTCTTATGGTTAAAAGATCACTCTTTTACTTCTTCCTTTGGAGCTAACTGCCGATCAGTATTCCATATGTAATAGATAAATACAAAAATGTCATTAATATTAAATTATGTATGTTACACAATCGACGAAACTAACTGCAACAAATTTATTTGTTTTTCCTTTCTTTCGTAATTGAAGATTTACAGCACAGAAAGTTCATTAAATAAACATATCAGAAAAAATACGAAGCTGTTCGGTCTTCTGATAAGAAGAAGGCAGTAAAGAAATACTTTTAGTTCAAGTGAATTCCAGACGAGATTCTGGTGGCACTAGTGGTTTGATTTGTTCATTGAAAGAAGCTGTAATGTATCGTATGAAAGGCTACGTTTGATCTCCAGTCTTGAACTCGGGCGTATTCATACATGTAAATATATTGGTTCTACTGCTGTAGTCAAAATTAATTCGCACTTTATCTCATTCACGCGTAAAAAAAAAATTGAGATATCTTTTTCAAGTACATTTTATTTTAACAAAAATAAATAGACCTGTCCAGATGTAAATAAGTTGATTTAAAGAAAATAATTATTGGAATTTAACATGGAAAACAGTAGGGACCGAACAAAAGGAGCTTACAAGAGAGTTGATTTTGGTACGCATCTTACTCTCAAGCATCGTCCTTAGAACGTCATCTTCATCCAATGGCAGGCACTGATAAATGTAATTCACTTTGCCCAGGGACCTTCGGGTCAGGACCTGCCTCTGGGTAGAACAGCTATCATCATCATCATAGATAAAACAGTAGCTTTGAAAACTAAGGCTCATAATAAAGCTGCTTAGAGATTGTCGGCGAGTTACGTTAGATCAATTTTTAGTACTCACAAATACATACAAATATTGTGATGGATCAAATGAAACTATAGATATACATGAAATTTTGGTGATAAGGAGATTTGTCCTAAATTTGGGATCTATGATGTATACGGTCCACGCTCCTGTCAGAATGCAAATTCCTTCAATTTATAAATAGATAGGATCGGAAAATGAAATTTACTTTGGAGATAAAAAAAAAGTATATTAATTGAAATTGATCAGTACTTTCACAAACAAATCGTCACTTTTCCTTATGCGAATGTGAAAATATCGCCTGTAGGCTATATCTATAGTCCCAAAAGATAGGCTATTGCTTATCTTTTGGGACTATAAGCCACTTCTCTGATATTTTGTTTTATTATTTTAAATTTGCTACTGTAAAAATGAAAAAGGACAAAAGAGGAATGCTTTGAACAAGGTCCTTCATATATACGATTGATTGAAGATTTAGTAGGGGACGTAGGGTATGATGGTTCATCCGATATTGTAAGAATAATGAAATCACAACGACTAAGAAAGGTAGGTCGTGTCCGTGTAGCTCGCATGGGGTAAAAACGAAGATTATATTTCATCGTGATTGGGGAGCCGGAGGAAAAGAGATTGTTGGGAAGACCGAGAGTCGTTGGCTTAACTTGCAAATGGTAGAATTCAAAGGCGAATGTTTGTGTTTGCAGCTATGAACTTTCGGATTCCACAAGCCATAAAAATACCGACAGCCCGTCCTGCTGGTCTAGTGGTTACCTTCGCTGACTGCTAATAGTGGGATTTCGATTCCCGGCTCTGCCAATAATTTTTTTTTTCAAAGCGAGAGGGTCTGGAACAGTGTCCAGCCAGCATCGTGATGCAATTGGAGAGCTGCTGTGAATAAAAGACAGTGGCGATCACAGTTGAGAGCTTCCGTTTTCCTCTCCCAACACGTCTGGTCAGCGTGGGAGCAGTACACCAACTCCTTCCTCCGGGAGAGGCCTCATCCAGTAGTGGATTGAATATGGCTGTGAATTATTATTATTATTTCTGCATATAAACGTCTCAAAACAAAGTAATTTTCTGTACACTTGCATAGTATTCAAAGTTTTCATTCTCTTGTAAGAATGAACTACAATATTCTCTGACTCAACCAAGTTTTACCTGAGTAATTTTCACTTCAACGTTAATTTCTTCACCTAAATCGACTTTCCTATGTACTTTACACTGTCTACCCAGACACACACCCCTTCCCTCATATCACAAGACGCAAATTTGTGACGCATGACAAAATACCTTACAGAATACATATCGAGCACGGACGATGACGGCATGGCGAACCGTGAATACTGGCGTGATGAGATAATATAATTCAGATTTGCATTTCAGCAGGTCATCACACTTCATAAATGCGAATATTAACTGTGCTGAAAAGAAGTAATGAAATATTTATTGTCTAATACTCTTACACTTTGACATGTATACATAATAGGTACGGTATGTATGTTTTCATTTACTTGAAACTGCACGTGTACTTTTTAATGACCTCTCCAGGCGCAACCAATTCCAGGGGAATTTTTGCCACGTTATCCCTCGAATTAGGAGAAAGCTTTTCGACCAAGACTGGCGTGCACTATACATCTTCCATAATAACAACGCACGTCAACAAGATGAATAATCAGGAACGTTTGGCGTTAAAACAAAAATATAAGGAAAAATTTTAATATTATACCTTCTGGCATTATTACCTATAGGCGTAACACATGGTTTGCGTTCTCGCAAATCCCTCTGGATTATATACAGCTTTTATATAATAGCATTATTAGCACCACGTACCTGTCAATCAGATTACTATATTAACTTTCTATTTCCACTTTCCGTTCACTCTCGCTTTACTAGATACGTACCAGGGATTCCGCCAGGATTTTCACTTCGGGGGGTGGTGGTGTAAAGTTAAAATTGGGAGGGTGTAAGTGGGGTTTCGCACGGTTCCTATCGATTTTTGATCGTATAAAATTTAAAGTTTGGGGTGTTTATGGGAATTTGCGGGGTGACACCCCCACAGGGGGGCAGGGGTTCGGCGGGACATACATCAATGTTCTAAATATTATAAGGTTATCATTATTATCTCAAATTTGGGAATTCGGAGCTTTAACGGTTACAGAATTTTCTGAAATCACAAGAATTGGAACTTCGATTCCAAAATCTGGATTCCTGACCCAGATTTCTGGACTCCCCTAAAATTAAGAGATCAAGCGATAGAGAAGAATTTTTTGTCTTCTACTCAGCAAGCAAACATCAGAACACGTGCGCTTTTTTTCGCCAATTGTTTCGACTACTCTTTTAAATCTTGTCGAACTTTGAGGAACTGATGCTCCATTTCTGATTCCAAAACTCCGGAATCACAATCATTTGCCATTCCGAATCCGAAATTCAATTTCGTAGGTTTCGCAATTCTGCATATTCTTACCTAACAAGATAGAAACAGGCGGGGGAAAAATCATTGCCACAGGAAAGAAGAAACTACTTTAAGTAGAACCACCACCCCTCTACAGTTTTTAGTTCTCTTTCAACTTCAGTTTGTCCGTCTGTCTGTGACACACACAAGTGCCGAAACAAAAGGAGATAGAGAGAGACTTACTTCAAATTTTTATTCAGAGACTTCAATTTCCCTTTAATTTGGTCGTTTTTAATTTGGTGAGGACCTGCATTTGTTTGCATTCCGTATCACCATAGACTAAATAATTATATGAACTTTTACTGCTTACCTATTTTCGTCTGCGCTAAAATTAACGTATTTTTTTTACTTAAGAGTACGTTATTTTGAACCCTGCCGTTAGGTGGCTCTGGTGGCTACTTCGGAAAGAACCAACGACTGAAAGTAGTGACCAGAGCCACCTAGCGGCAAGGTTCAAAATCACGTGCTCCTTAGCTCAGACGAAAATAGGCGGTATACGTCTATCTTATCATTTAGTCTATGGTATCACGTACATCTTTTCGTCCACTATCTACCAAATGTATATTATTAAGAACTTCTGATATCCTAGAGAAGAAAAAGAGTCGTCTTTTTATAAGTTAGATTATATTGATGATCGATTCTAATAACTTAGAAAAGAAGAAAAAAGAAACATGGCGACTGCCGGAAAAGAACCAGGGTTGACTCGATGATAGCCTATAGGATTACCCAACTGAGGTAGGAAGAATACGTTAAATCATGCTACATTTGTCGTTAGATATTAAAGAAGTTTGATGCGTAACTTTTATCAGCACATATTGTAAATAAAATATGTAAAGCTTGTTTCAGAATGCATTTGTTGTGATGGCGCTAGTATTAACACAACATTCGTGTTTACAGGCGCGACTGGTACTTGGAAGCAGTGTTTCCAATGCAGAATAGATTCGAGAGAAATATATATCTGATCTAACATATTGTGTCGGACATTGTTCATTGTCGTTCTTTTAACATAAACACGACCTCTCCAGATGTCAGCATGCCATACCAGTAACCGAAATGTGACGAGTTCGAATCCCATTCACGCCAATTCAAGAGAGAAAGCACGAAGTATAATCACAATCGAGCTGTCGTGGCTCTTTGGTAGGGTGTTGGCTTAGCCGATCCCAGTAGCCGACCACACTGAATGAAGTTTATCAGGGTTTTTTCTAAGTCATACAAAGCAAATGCTGGAATCGCACTTTCAACTTAAGCCCTGGCTGTTATCTTCCTGTATCCTTTCCTCTCCCCTATTACTTTATTAACATGAATATTGCAACCAGACCAGGATAGGGTACGGAAGATGTTGTTAGAAGGTAGTCGGACGGGTCCTAGTTTGTAGGTACCATCCCGGCATTTGCCTGGTACTACTGCGGAAAAACTGGGAAACATTCTGTCAAAATGGGCGGCCGCTGGGATACTTCCCAGGACCTTCTGATTGCTAAACCGACGCTCTACTAACTGAGCTACGTCGCCCGGTATAACTTACACCATTCGGTAATAATAATAATGAATATTTAATATTAAAACAAATACGTTCTTTGTTATTACACTGAATATACGAATTTCACGTTTCTTTCCGCATTTCTGATCGTCTCAGTAAATTTACATTTCTGATTGTCTCTATAGAACGCAATATCCTAGGACTCTAACACAGCGTGTTCTGGCGCCCGCCAGCTAGATCTCGTGGTCAGGAATTCTGTCAGACTCCCCCCTCCCCACAATTGACAGTGCTACCCTCGAAACCGACGAGCACACACCTCATCTTAAAAAGTTTTACTGTTAAAAATCTGTTTAAGTCCTGCAAAATTCTATTCACTTCCCCTTACTTTTTTGGCTTTACTTAGCCTGGAAACTAACTAAAAATAATAGCAGAATCCCTGATCCTGATGCACTCAACACGTTCCCTTTCCCGAATGGAAGTGAGTTGCTAATTACTTGCCTACAGAATGACGTTTAATGGACTCTTTCGTTGGTAACTCGAACCAGAGAATCACCTACTTCTTGTTTATCTACAAACTGTTTACTGTTAACATAGAGATCAAAAGCCAAGCCTAGCCATATCACTACTTTATCTCATTTTTCTCTTCATTATGCATTTGTATGGTGCGTCTATTCTCTCTCCTTGTTTTCTTTAATCTTCTAAGCAATTGGCTGTAAAAAGGAAGCATGACAGATACTTCAATGCTCTCTTCACAATTAGTTTCTCAACACGATTTCAGCCAAATGAGGTTCGTATACCCTTTCAAATTATTATCATTATCCGTTCGAATTTGGGCAAGTAGAATATAGAATCCTACATAACAAAGCGCTTCAGGCCTTGTATGACAAGTCACACGAAACTTCTTCTTAGCACCAGTGCATCCATATTTCGACTGAGAGTAAGCCCGTGTCTGCTGATACGTTAGTTCGCGGTTTGACAACCAAAGTTACGTGCATTGGGAACTGAAAAGAGAAGCGTGTAAAAGGTTACTATGATAAACAGTCATCTACAAGGAGTAAACGATAACATCCCGATAATCCTCATACACATTATTTTACACTTGTTAAACAAACTGAAAGAATTTTACAGAAAATGTGTTCATAAAATGTTGAGGAAATGTCTACAGCGTAGTTCTCAAAAATTGAAGTAGACAATACAAAAGATGACGATCATCCTAAATGCCAGCTGAAAAATAATCGTCTTTTCTAGATTTCACACACTCTGCCTCCTTTCTCAATACATATATCCAAACAAACAAACAAACAAACAAAACAAGATAAAACGGTGAAAGCTCTTACACCGTTTAGTTTCAACCTCAACCCCATTTAGGAATCTATTTACTCGTACATTTTAACAAAGTACTCTTTTTTTTCACTTTATGTAAAAAATGAGAAAATTGCCACGATGAATTGTACAAAATTTTAGCATCATGACAAGTTCGTTCTTTATCCACCAGAGAAAGATATTTCTTTCATCTTTTATTTATTTATTTCTCCTATTTTTTTCATTATCTTCTTGACATAGAAATTCACGGCATTTTGCGGTCAAGGCCCATTGAACGAGAGGCTGTTTCAATCATTTCTGAATTCGTCAAATGGCATGACCTGCTTGCTTTCTTCTTTTTTCTTATTTCTTCTTCTTTTCTTATCCAAAGTCTCGCACGACACAATCGTCCTTCAATATGGAAGGTGAAAAAAAGTTCTTTTTAGCACTAAAGTTATAATATGTTCCTTTTGCATGTATTTATATGGCCTGTTGAAATTGTGTGCGAAATGTCAACCTCATGATGGTCACCCCGTGATCGCTCACCTTGTCAGAGATATTTATACCATTTTTTTAACACAATCTCAACGTCTTTTTGTGTCTCGTAACAGCACGGAAGATGTATGATAATTGTGTTTCATGTTTACTCGTCTCTGTAACAGGATGTACGTTACGAGGAAAGGCAGACAGAATCCTGTACATCTAGATCACAATGACTATATCTGAACTCTGTTTTTCTTTTTACTTCCAGAGATCAAATCCTTTTGTTCAGGTTATATGTAGCCCCATCCGTTAAATAAGCTGGATTACCCGCATTGTCATGGACAGTCCGGAAATTTTTAGAACAAATAGTAAATAATGCATAAAACTTAATAACATACGGTACAAGTCTTATGAAATATTAGTTTATCTATTTGTACGAAACAACTCACATGGTAATTTTTACTTGACTCAAAAGTGAATCAAGTTTACTGAGATAATTGGGACAACTTAATGAAAGCTTAGAAAGTCAAACCGAAAAGGTTTAAACAAGGTTGAATCGAGCAGTCCTGTTTACAAGAATCAAGGATGAATTAGTCTCGACAGGATAAGAAAGGAAAAAAATAATGTATATCTTTTACAAAAAATAAAAACGTTGCCCAGGCTGGAAATCGAACCGAGGAATACTGACACACTGATCCGATTCTGTAGTCACCAGACCATGTCACCACACGCCTTAACTCGCTTTTCAAATACTATTTGTAATTAGTTCATGAGACTGCAAGAGAGATCTGTAGTAAAAGGGTGCGAACTGGTGCAGATTAGCTTACGCCGAAACAGTTCTGATATGTGGTGGGACTTCATCGCACTGAGACCCCAGCAGAAGTGCAACGAAACGAAATTCAAATAAATTTTAAATTTGCAAGCTTCCTCGCACAACTGCTTGTTTCAATAAGCTTGAATTAGGTTAGTCAAAGCAACTATATCACTTATATTGTTCCAACAAGTTTGTTTCACACTTGTTTATTAAATTCAACACAATATCAAGTTTGACAAGCTCAAAGCAAGTGACTGAAAACCTTGTTGCAAGCTAGTATGCTATCTTGGTCGATGTCATGTCTAAGAACGGAACCTCTACAGATTTAAGTGATTTCCCTACCACATTAAGTTGAATGAATCTCTCTAGGGGATCGAATCAGGGACCCTAGATATACCAATTCATCGTACTAATATCGTAAATACTTCTTTGCTTCAGTCATTCATAAGATTTCTTTCATTCTCGCCTTCGAAAACAAATTCACAGACACCCACATACCATTAATATTAACTCGAAGGAATAATAAACAGAGAAAGTGTATACAACGTGTGCACGAACAATATGCGTGAGTATATGTTGCAAATGAAAGAGAGTGAGGGGTCATGTTTGAACAGTTTTCCCCTTGATGAGTGTTCAATGTGTGCATGACTGTTTTCATGCTGTTTAAATCTCCGCCCTCTAATGTAGAGACCGCTACATACAACTAAGAATTGCAATGTATTATGTATATATATATATATATATATATATATATATATATGTGTGTGTGTGTGTGTGTGTGTGTGTGTGTGTGTATTACGATCTCACATTGCATGAGCGTGATGAGGCTGCTCCTGCCAAGTGAAGATGATGGTCCTGCCGCAAGAGAGGAAAAAAATTAAGATGAATTACGAAACTTAACCTCATCTGCTAAACCTCTACTACTGCCTCCATCAGTAACATCACTTTCTCTTTACTCTAATGCCCTCGATGGCCTCCTTCACTACAGTTATTTCCAATTCTTCTATCTTGTCTGTACATACTCCCCTCCTCTCATATTGCCATATCTTCAAAGTGGACTCACATCAAATCTCCAACACAGAATTAACAGGAAAAAAAAAACAAAGTTGGCGTGCGGCACCGGCTAAGCATCTTACTTCATTCTTCTTTTTTTTTTTCATCTTACACTTATTTCCACCTCACGATCAGGCATTATCACCTACATTTATTTGTATCGTTACTTCTCGGCCCTGTACTTTATACTCTACTATTACTACGGGTTCCTTTTTTTTTTTTTTTTTTTGTTGCACCTGTCTTTTCTCTTAGTGCTCTAATTCTTTCAAATCTAAGCCCACCAAGCCTACTACACGATCAAACAAAATCAAACACGATTTTACTCATGTTTGTCAAGCTATACGTATCTTCGGACGTCTATCAGATTCTAAACTAGGTAGGTGGTTCGTTAGACACCATCCAAAGCCCCCCTTTTTTTTTCGCTTCGTGAGAAACAAAAAAAAAATCGCGTATTACATCAGTGTTTCGTTTGATTAAAAAAAAACTGACAGGAAGATTAGCATGAATTTATTCCTGTCACTCCACCTTCATTTTCTATTCTTTTTTTCTGGCTTAATGTGTATTGCACGTCTCTCTCTCTCTCTCTCTCTCTCTCTCTCTCTCTCTCTCTCTCTCTTTCTCTCTCTCTCTCTCTCTCGTTGTTTCGTTGCCTGAAAGTAACAGTGGACAACTTTACAAAAACACGTTCAACTATCTACATTGAGTTCATTAGAGGATAACGGTAGCAATTTTATTGCCATTAAACTTCCTACCTCATCTAGACTCCATCCGTAATTCGTTGACATTAAAGAAAAGAAGTTCGCACTGCATGAAATCTGACAATAAACACAAGCAAGTCTTACGTGAGAGTATGTGCAGTAGCGCCCACTTGTGTCTTGGAGAAAAAGTTATATTATTTATTGCCTTACGACAGAGTTGATATGCATTTTTTATTTTATTCAATTTACATTGATGATCTGAAGAGTGTAAGTTATGGGAGAAGTTTGTCAAAATTCTTGAAGGATGTTGACCTACGGTGTGTATATTTTCGGGGCAGAAATGGGGGAAAGTAGCGGCCAGAGTCTTAATCTACGTACTATCTCGGTATTTGCGAACTAAAGCTGAGGAAAACACTTGAATGAAAAGATTAATCCGGATAATTAACAGCAGGATTCGAATTTTTGTGCCTCGTCAAAGCCGATACGTAGACCGCGAGCATAACTACTACGCCACGTTCAGGCACGTATCCACTATCCAGAAGTTGGTTTCGGGGCGAGAAGTCCAGCGCCTTCAGGAGGGGTCTGAGATCTGTCTAGGTGTGAAATTTACGAAAAAAGGAAAAATTTGGCCTAAAATTATAATTTTTTAAATTCATTTTTTTTTATTTCGGAGGGTCAGAATTTACTCCGTAAATACGCCACTGGTTACATTGATACGTATTGTTTATTATTATTATTATTATCTCGAAATAACAAGCAACCAGATTTAAACTGAGTAGGCTGCCTTTTTAAGTAAATATTAGATGTTATCGAAGTTTATTGAAACTGAAAACAAATTTTGAATTTTATTTATCATATGCAGCATCAAGAAAAAAAATAACGCTTCGTCAATGAATCAATCCCGTAATAAAAGCCTTTGAGTATGACTGACCGTCAGACTTCTCTCTCCGTCTCTCTGTCTCTCTCTCAGTTCTTCAGCGCACGTCTGTCTACTTTCTATACTTGAGTTTATTGTTTCCTCTCTTTAATTGCGTTTGAAGGTAGTAACATTGTAAACATGTACCGTAAGTATAATTATGATGCCATCCCGCTACCATTTGTGTTATTTGTCAAACTAGCGAAAGTTCTGGTTTTGCGCACACGCGCTTCACGAATGCATCTCTTTATGTTAAGTGATATTGCGTGTAATCTAGTCAATGACCATGTGTTGAGGGTCACCTCCATACATTGAAGACGTGAAATCCGTGAATCTATTTCTTCTAAATGTCTGGAAATCAGTAAAGCGTTTCACATCACGCCTCAATGAAATGAAGCGAAGACATTGGTTTCTAATATCTATCGAAATGTTTCAGGAATCCATTGCAATTGTAGTGACATATGCAATACGCATTCTTTACCGGGCACTGACTGATGCCCAAGTATGAAAATATGTATCGCATTACCTTTTAGTAAACGAACCGTGCTCCTAACCAGTGACGTACATACAATTGGATTTCGGAGGGTCCAACGCCTTCGAGGGGGGGCGTCCGAGGTCTGTCTGGGTGTGAAATTTACGTAAAATGCATAGACTTTTGCTAAAAATTATATTAATTTCACAAAAAAAATCTGAATTTTTGGGGGGACCCGGATTCCCCAGGACTTCCTCTGCTTACGTTCCTGCTCCTAACTCTTTAACTAGACTAAGAAGAGAATGGAACTTGTCATTCTGCATCAAATAAATGGTTTGTTTTAGTGTATTTTTGGACGTTGCTTTCCCAAACTTCAATCCCGACTCCAATTGCGTTGTAATGAGATTCTTTTTTTAATTCTTGTTTCAGAAAACAAAATCAAGTTTTGATCCTGATATAACTTAGTTTTATCGTTTGTGTCTCACGTGTGTCTGAAAATAAGGTTTTGAGAAAGGTATACGAACCGAAACCAGACGAGGAGACCGGAGAATGGAGGAGACTGCATAATGATGACTTGAGGAGATACAAAGACTGTACGATTCACCCGATGCTGTAAGAATAAAGAAATCACGTCGGCTAACAAAAGCAGATCATGTAGCTCGGATGGGGGAAAAGGCCGTTAGGAATACCGAGAAGTCGTTGGGATGACAGTATTAGAAGGGATCTTCGAGAAGTAGTTGTTCATGGTGAAAACTGGCTTGAAGTATGTCTCTAACGCAGGTCAGCGCCACAACGAAAGCACACGGAGAAAAACTGATTTCAGATATGAGTTTGGTCCCAAACGGTAAAGGGGGCGCACGACAAATTTAGGTGGAGCATGGGTCACGATATATTATTTTACCTTTTATTTGCACACATGAAAGTAAAGAATTTTGTGAGCCCAAGAATATTTTAGGGGACTAGGTCCCCCGTACTTCCTCCTTGACTACGGGCCTGTGCAGGTTTGTTATTCAAACGAGCTTCATAAGATAATCCATGAACCAGATTTGAAACAAAAGAAACATATATGTTTTTATTTAGTATCAGTTTTCTATATAGTAAATAGATTTCCGGGGAATTTCAACATCACAGTACAGGATGAAATTGGATCAATGATTTGTCCAGAATTTTCACACAAGTGGTGTTAAGAAACAGCGTTACTTGGCTACGGCGGCCTACAGACTAAGCGTCCAACTTAACATGGATTTCCTCTACATTTCTAGGAACTTCAAGGTTTCAACACGTTCTTTCGGAAAAATAACTCAACAGCCCCTTCAAATATAAGACATGACATTGCAAAGGTAAATACATAAAGTCTTCACGAAGTATTTTTCTTGGGCTATCTCGATTATAATAATCCTTATTTTCTAAAGAGAAAATAGTTCGCAAGGCCTTCAGTTAAATATTTTCACAACACCATGCAGTATGTTGAAGGGTCTATTGAGTCAAGAACCGGATGGAACCTTGATATTCCTAGAAATGCGTGAAAATCCATGTTAAATTGGACGCTTATTTTGCAGGCCGCCGCGCCGTAGCCAAGTACTTCTCCCTCTTAAGACTGAAGTTGAAGGGAATGTCACTATTTTGGGGGCAAAATTTCATTTGTAAGAGGCACTGTACGACTGAATCTACAAGCTTGTTACGGTGTGCGGGTAAACACTAAATCATTATTCCGTCTCTGTCGCGACTAAGCAAATGTAAGTCACCTGTCAAGTTAGATTTGTACTTGACTAGTGGCGTACGCAGGAAGAACTGACCGTAAAAAAAAAATCCTTCCCTTCGCTTATAAGAAATAACTATCCAGCCCCCGTGGTTCAGTCGGTAGCGGTGAGTATTTCGGATCGACACTGGGGAGGCACATGGGTTTAATCCACGCTTGAGCCCATTTTGACTGAGTTAATGCCTTCTATTGTAGTTTCACCAGGCGAATTCCGGCCAATATCGTCCTTATTCCTTTCCTAGAAGGGTGATTGCCGAAGGACGTCATCCCTCAGCTCAGACATGTAACGGGCTTAAGCCATAGCTGCTTGCCAGTCCATAAATAAAAATTAAATAAATATAAAACGAGAAATAAGAAAACCGGTAATCAAACTGATGACTGAACTGTAAAGGAATAAATGGTTTAATAGAGTTCCCCTTTTGAACTGCATTCGTCAATCATAAACATAACCTAAATAGGTGTATTGGGTACTATTTCAATTGTGGTTTACGTCATTATGTGTCGAGCTATGACGTCATTTGTGACGATGCGGCTATAACTTTGAGCGCATGTAACTCCGGTACTACGCATGCCTGGGATTTTTTTCAGAGGAACTTTTTGTCTTGGTTCGATGTACTCGTGTACTCTCTAATGCAAATTCTCTATACATAGAAGTATAAACCGCATACAAAAATTGATCATCAATATCTATTTATATCTATTTATCTATTATGCAGTCGTCCAGGTGCAAAGTCATATTATGCCCGCAGCCTAGCATTGAAGTTTCAGAAGAACACTTTAGAAAGGCCCTACACTATCCTCACTTTTCAATTTATTAAAAAGACATTACCACAAATTATTTAAACAGATTCGGTAATCATTATTATTTGGTAAAGTCGTCTTCCTCCTAGCCTTCTGGCGTATCGTAGCAGCCATTGAGTTACTACTGCCCTGTGCGATATTTTATTTCATAAATGTGAATTGCATTCAATAAGAAATAGTGTTTTAATGCCATAGTTATGCTCTGGCTCCGTGGCATTAAGAACAATCCTATCTATATGTATTCCTTGCCGGATTGGAGACGGGGAAACTTGTATCTAACCTTTAACTGTCACCATAACATTTCTGCGTTATGTGAAGTAATTGAAGTGTTCCAGTCTCTAAAGGACTCCCATCTGCCTGTCTTTATAACTCAGTGTCCTAACATCACTTAACAACGCTTTAAAGAGTTGGTTGGCTCCAATAAAACGATCACGTGCTTTGAATGACGACGAATATAAATGTATATAGAGTTCACATACTGGTCAATAACATATTCCTCACGTCAAAGCTAACATGTGTGTCTTATCTGTGCACCCTGTGTATCCAAGTAACATACCAGTACCACTCTTCTGATGGACATTATGAGGATATGGTGTGAATAATAATAGCATGTATTAAATACCAAAAGTGTGTGTATGAGGAGGGGAGGGGTTTCACGTAACTAACTTGTTTTATTCAATGTCTTTCATATCAGAGGTCCAGTGTTCATTTTCTTGATTATGGTCTTACCTTCAACGGAGTATTATAAGGATTCCTTCCCGCCAAGACAATCTTTTAAAACTTTATTAATAACTATGGGTTGAACAGGACACTGGCCTAAGACCGTCACAAGTTTGAGGGTAGAGGTCTAGGTACGTACCATTCTGGCATTCGCCTGATGAAACTTATGAAATCCCTGGATAATTTTACACTCACTTCTTTGAATTCGCTGAATGAACTTTGATTCCCATGTAGATATTATTTTTAAAAAAACTTAGTCTTCTTAAAGCTCAACACTTTGTTCGAATTTTTGGTATTCAAGTTGACATCGCTAGACCAAACTACACCAGCGTTTGCATAACTTTCTTATTCCACTAGGAAAAAATTGTGCACTATCTAATTTTCAAAATTTTGACAGTGTTTCTTGAGACCCTGAGTGATGAGGAAGGTAGCGGCAGCTAGGGTCTTGAGGTACTATCCCGCCAATCGTCCGGTGAAACTGATGGAAATGCTAACAAACCTGTCAAGATGGTCGGTCGCGCGGTTTGAACCCTCGTGCCTAACAATTACCCATCCGGTCTCCGACGTTGCCGCCTGGACCAGGGGGGCACTGCGTACGCTGAGGATGAATTGTTCAATTTGGCATCCCGGACAAGGTCCAGTTCATCAGCTAGTAATACATATAGAAGAAAATTGCAGCACAGCAGATGGGCTGGGCGTCACCAAAGCATATTTTACCCCCTTTACGGGAAGGGGTAGACTAAAAAATTCCCGGACTGTAAGTCTTAAAGCACATTTAGATTGGACAATGGACATCCTCTACCACAACTTCAAACAGAGGTTCTTAATCATGATTCAAGAGCTATTTGGCATCTGAGAAATAAGATATGAACATTACGAAAGAGAAACTGTAACAATATATAGTATGGCAAAGGTGTGGATTTCTACAATATATTTAGATGTACTTGATAAACTGATTACATCATCATTAAAGTTCATTTGTATCTTTTGAGAGGTGTTCTGCTTGTTGTAATAATAAGTTAACCTGCCACAATTATCAACAGTCTCCATCTGAGAGAGACTGAAAAGCAACCTGTGAATGACTGATTGCTATCCTTGTCACTATGGTGTCAAGATCTTGTCGATATGGAAACTTCCGCCATCTGCATACGGCGAAGTACGAAAAAAAAAAGTGGTTGCTGCACATAATGATAAATTTGTGGTTATAGTAGTCAATTCATTTCTTTTTTAGTTTATACCTTGTTGCCTTGTTCACAATAGCTACCTTGTTATTCCAAACAGACAATTAAGTATTCCAGAGTACAATCTCGATACAGCTCATTTTTTTTTGTTTTGTTTTACTTTCAAAGTATTGAATGACCTTATAAATGATACTTATTATTTCCCCACCCTCATCTATATCCCTCTAACACCATTAAATTTCATTTTCTTTTTCTTAGTAATCCTTCATATAGAAGAAATAAATAACCAGTTTAGAAGATTGTACACCAATAGTTAACATCCAGCTGGGTAGAGAAAACTGCAGTGTTACGTAAGCATACATTACAATTTACCGACCCATTTTATTATCTCTCACTACTATTCTATGATTTTTACAAACCCACACAACTTTAACTTCTGAATGCTAGAAAATAAATCTAAGAATGTCATGAATTGGATCTTGGACAAGGAACGCCTTCGCATTTCTTTTTCTTGTGGACTGTATTCTTTCTCCCATATTTCATTCTAAAGAAAACCAGCAGCACCAAGACCAAAGAAAACCAACAGCACAAAGTCCGAATAGAAGTTTAGTTTATAAAGACAATTAATTGTTTTGGGTTATTATATAAATCTGGTTTCGCCAGACCAAATATGATATCGTTTTAAATGTAAACAAAATCAATTATCGCCCTGAAAACATTGTATCTCTTTAAATCGATGTGATATTTTGTAATCTGAATCAAGTTACAAGGTTTATTTTCCAACAGGAGACACAGCAGCTGCAATAGTGTGTTCGTTTCGTTAACAGATTTTCAAACCAACTTCCGGACCAAACAAACATAAAAGTGTAACTGTTGCAGCTTTAATTTGTTCTAGAAAAAAAAAATACGCTTGACCCGGAATCGAACCTATCAGATGGAAAGTATCATGCGTTATCCACTATATTATCATTGAACTTCTTGCTAAACACAGTATGGTACCTTGAATTATGTCCCGGATTACCACCTTCCCCGTTCCTTTGTCCACGGACAGAAACAAACTATAGACAAAAATATTTAAAGACCAAAGTTGCACTTCTTTACTGACAAAATTGGTTAACAATGGATCTTCTACATTATATAAAAATAAATGTGTAAATATACATGTTCTTACCTCAGTATATTCGGCACAGATATCAATGGAAGACACAAACTGACACACATCATCCACAGTCCAGTGGGACACGACTTGGTTCTCTGTTGAACACGATTTGTCTGTACAAAGTGACATACACGGCGTTTGTGGACTAAGGAGACCACTCACACTATTCGTGTTGCCACTGTTAACAGTACTTGCACTACTATTTACAGTTGCACTTGGAGTATATTTTGGCCTTGGGGACACACTTTTTCTATCTTTTCTTAGGACGTCCGTTGTTGGCGCCACTGCCGCGACTTCACTTTGTCTGAACGCACCATACACGCTGCCACCGGAACTTAAGAAACACTTATTACTATCAGTCCTTATTTTCTTGTTCATAGAAGAGGAAAGGTCCAAAGGACTTGTTGAAACTTCCGAGGGTCTCTTAATGGCACCTTTAAGGTAAGTTTCTAACTGCGAGGCACTTTGGGCACTGGCGGACCTTACCATATTCAGAAGGGCCTGGGTTGAGCTCATATCTATTAAGGGGAAACTGTTGAGAGCACCAAAACTGGCGGCTCCTGCAAGAAGAGGAGTTTGTGATTGTTGGAGATCATTCTTTTTGCTGTTGGCGTCACCAGTTTCTTTTGCTGTTGAGGACGTTGAGGTTGCTGATGTAGCTGTTGCAGCTGCCGCTGCTGCTGCCGAAGTTGCTGCAAGTGGAGCTAATCCCAGAAGAGGTGTAGCTGTTTTGAAGGGAAAGCGACTATCCAAACCACTGAGGAAACCATTCCTGGACGGAGTACTGAAGTAACTGGGAAAAGAATTAGAAATAAAATTAAATAATGCACTACACTGCATTATTGCAATTAAATAATGCACTAATGCACATGCACAGCTCTTAACATAATTAAGGGGATGACATTAATTAGGATTACATCACTATCATAGATAACATAAAATGTTCCTCTTTGATTTCAAGACCTACAGTTCTAGTCATAATCTACTACAAGATTTGTATCTCTAACGGAAGTTCAATTGTCTTCACATGTGAGACTGTGACATTTACTACATTTAAACAGCGAGAAGACAAAATTGTTTTTCTTTTTTTCATTTGTAATATCAACGCCAGCTGAAACAGAATTCAGACGCAACTTACTTTTAGGGGGGACAAAATAGCCGGGGGAAAACGTAAGCATTCAGTGAGGAAAGTCTACTGATTAATACGACGTGCACTTCATAAGCTAACAATAAACAATGTAAGTATCAGGACGGCAGGATCTCTTGGGGAACTAATAATTAAAGTAGAGGTTATTTAGACCTCAAAGACGAATGAACAACAGGTATTGCTGAAGGACTATCTCTGCACGATTCGTGTATGCAAAAGTTTAAAAATACTGTGTATAGTTTTCTTTACTGGCGTTTGGAATACAGTACGTTCATAACGGCACCGAGTTGAAATAACAGATTTGCAATGAAAACTGTTAAAGACAAAAAAAAAAAAATCTCTGGAAAATAGATTAGTTGACTTTTTCAGGGACCATTGATTGCTCAAATCCATTTAACTCACATACGCAATTCTCCAAGGTTGTTGGTTCGAATCCCGGTTGGGGCATGGATATTTGTGGATTTTAAAACTTAACAGTTAATGTGATCGTAACGGGCAGAGATCTATATAGTTACTAAAATGGCCCGAAGATACAGTTTACAAAGTGTTTTTTTTTCTTATATGCAATACCTATTGTTTGAAATAATTTTCCCTATTTTAATTTGCATACACTATTTTCATCTTTTATGCATGTACATTTTATTTAATCTGTTTATCCACACTGTATATAAATACGTTTATTTATACTATTTTGTATTTATATATTGTGTCTGACATGCGCGTGCAGTCAGCAGGCAACTGTCTCTCGGTTCGCTTTCGGTGAAAGTTCAGGGTAAATGTGAGTTATTTGACCTCCTAGTTGATCATTTTTCATTTCTTTATTAGTTTTTCTGTAGTATTAACTATGCAACTTTATTTTTCATCGTTTGCTTTGTTTTAGTATTATTGTCATTATTAAGTACAAATTGTGAAGCAATTGGTCTGGTATTTAATTCATTGTGAAAAGAAACTTCTTTTTCTATCAGAATCACTTAAAACTCTCTGCAAAGTCTGCATTATGGCACATTATCAATCTTTTCGTAACCCAAGTCAGATGTACTATATATCGAAAGTAATTACACCACTCAACAAATTTAATTTTGTATCTGATTTTCAAATAGGTGGATTTACCAACATTTTGGGTGCTGAATTGAGTGGTAATATCCGGTTCTCTCTTATTACGTCACATTTCCTAGATGAACAGCAGTTTTACAAAGACAATAATAGAATATTGGTAAAGAATTACTATTGTAAATACAAACAAACCATTACAATTTTAAGCGCATTACTATTTTCTTCATAGCTTTAAGAACTCTAATAAACCAACAAAAGTAATAAACTGGTACGGTATTTTCGCATCCTTCCCTAAAGGAAAGGAAAGGAAAGGAAAGGAAAGGAAAGGAAAGGAAAGGAA
>JAGDQP010008561.1:33234-62497 GCA_022664845.1 Lepisma saccharinum
GAAAGGAAAGGAAAGGAAAGGAAAGGAAAGGAAAGGAAAGGAAAGGACCTACAGACTACCACCTGTTTCGCGATTTGCAGAACTCCTTGGCTAGAATTTTTATGATGTGGACTCCTAACCTCAGGACTTTTATCGGCGCGGGAGTTATCTCCTACCAGAAAGATGGCAAGAGATTACCGACTGAGATGGTGACTATGTACAGTCTTAGGTTATTTCCATTTCATGTTGTTCACACATGTATAATCATACCAAAAACGAGTGAAAATTTTGTGTGTACCCAATACTTTGAAAATCAAATTCTTATGTAAGAAAAGCTCTCTACGTGGCACTCCCATAATTATAAACTTTGCTCAAATAGAACCTCTTGGGTACAACTTGGATTGTGATTTGATAAGCTAACACGTCTTACGTCAATATTTATTTCAACTTTGAAGTCATTTGTGGGAATGCCTCGAAAAACTTGGGTGTCTATAGCTCCGAAATTACCCATGTCTCAACATAAATTCAAATTAACCTTTTCTTGTATCGGTCTCAGGAATTCATCATTCAATTGATAACCATCATTTCTAAAACACTCTGTATAGACTACTTGAACCCGGAAAAATTTATATTTACTATCCTCGACAAGAATCTATATACTATTATTCGTCAAGAATCTATATACCATCAATTTGAGAAGAATTTATATTTTATCAACTTGAGAAGAATTTATATACTATAAACTCGAGAAGAATTTATGTACTATCAATTTGAGAAGAATTTATATACTATCAACCCGAGAAGAATTTATACACTAACAACTCGAGAATCAACTCGAAAATAATTTATATAGTATCAACTCGAAAAGAATTTATATACTATCAACTCGAGAAGAATTATGGATCCGAGTGGTTAAAACGTTGATAAATGTTCCCGTTTGAGGTGGTTCGAACATTCGACTAGAGAAGTTGTTTGGAGACCACTCTACGAGAAACTGTAGGTACCAGGCTTAGAAGATGTTGACCAGTTCATTTATGATGTTAATCACAATTCAATCAATCGAGAATTACTATTATTATTATTATATACTATTAACTCGAGTAGAATTATGTACTATCTGGCACCTCATTTTAAAATTGAATTTATGTATGGCCTTTAGGCATCTATGGCTCAGATCTCTGACATCTCATATCCATTCTTTTACACTGTCCCGTTGCACAAGAGAAGGTAGTGAGTAACCTGACCGCATTCAAGGTACCAACCCGACATTGCCTTGTGTATTTGAGTTAAACCAGGTACTATCAGACATGAATGCCGATCCCGAAATTATATTCGACGACCCTCCCGATTGTCAGACTAGCATGCTTTAGCTGAGCAATAGTGCTTTCTGAAAGTGAACCCATTCTCGACTAGTCTCTGAGAAAAGAATAACCATTGAATTAGATGTTCGTAAAGAGTTACGAACAATATAATGTCCTCTTGTGCTCATCCTTTCTCTTGGAATGTTGTTTTAATTATTTTTATAATGAAGCAAACATGCAAGCAAGTGTAAAGATTCAGTCCTACTTAGTTATCCTGAGTGCCAGGTAATTTTAAACGCCTAAGAAAAACAAGTGAAGGTGTTTTGTAGGATGCAAATGACGACTGCGTAGGTTGTCGAATGTTTCAAGAGGAAGATGTATGTGTTGTGGCTGCTTTATGCGTACGGTAGAACATTGGGCGTGGACATAAATAAATACTTACTCATTAGGGTTACTGTTGTTGTACTTGGCGGCTAGGCTTCTCATAAAGTCACTGTAGTTCCTATTCATCATCTGCTCCATCTGCTTGAGGGCGGGTTGACCACCGGCTGGACTTCCTCGCTCCGGGGGCGTACCTGGGAAAGAGGACGGAGTTCGATTCCGGGCTGAATCCGGAGAACCACTTCTCGAACCTTCCGTCATCTCCGGACTAAACCTTTCGGTTTTGATCCGTGGAGTGGCTTCCAGGCTGATTTCACCGCTCGACATCCTGTCCCGTAGTCCGTTCACTATTTCGTTGCAATTGGCCCCAGCCCCTCCTCGACCAACGCGCTTTTTTCTGGATTTGGTGGGCACAATCGGCGCCCCTCCGCCTCCTCCTGGCGCCGATGCTTCCGTCACGTTGTTTGACTCGGACTCCGTTTGGCCTTCACCTGCAAGGAATACATAAAAATAAATTATTACTAACAACCCATTAATCTAACGTATCACCATTATTACCACTGATTTATGACCTAACATTAATATTTTACTACGAAAACTTTCTCTAAGCCACACTGTTTTCAGTATAAAACAAAAAACTTTAATCTTATTTACTTCTTTATATGTGAAGTGGAGGAAATTGGTAGAAACTAAAATGAAACAATTTAAAACAGATCCCTTGAAGACCTCAATATAGTTCGCTGCACAACGTCGTTTTCCTAGCGATGGCCGAGGATAATACCTCCTCCCCGACCGCGAGAACGATTAAAACAAAAAAATGCTCAAGGAGTTTTGATAACATCTTAAACACAGTCTTTGTAAACCCCGTGACAGAAAAACAAGAACTCCTGAGACGTACAATGCGGGATGGTACCTTCAAACTAATCCTTGGCCGGCTTTCTCCCCTCTCTCCACTCTTTGAGCCAAAGATGTGTAAAGCAGTACAATTCTATTCAGCTCAAATGGTTTTCATTTGAGTATTTTACTCGTGTCTGGTTGTACTAGATGAGCTTCTTGGAGTGGTAGTGAATGATAAGTGTTTAGACACAGATCCAAAAATCTCGATAAATATGAAGGTTGCTCAGCCTGAATGCAGAAGGTCAGATCGGTAGCAATTCAGAGAAATTTGTGCTGTTAAAATGTGAAAATATGAATCAAATAAATGTGATAAAGTTTTGTAGTGAAGTCTAGGAAGGTAGTCCCGATGTTCACTATTGTGCCACTGGACAGTTTGAAGTGTAATGCATTGGATCATCCTCCGTATAGTACACCGATCTAGCGAGTTTCAATAGTTTCTTCTTCTGAAGAAATATCTAGTCCGGGAAAAAGGTCAACAACGATGATGAGATTAAAGAAGAGGCAATGACGTGGTTCAAAGGATTGACAGCAGACATGAATGACTTAACATTACTCAGGATACCCCATAAACATCCCATTTAGATAAGCGATACACGTAGAATGTTCCAGGACATTGGGAACAATAAAGGATATGTCTAGCATATTCTTCTGAGAATATAGAAGATATCCTAGGTACAAATTTCGGGAATATTCTTGCAACATATCAAGGAATGTTTTGAGTATCTGCGTTCATTCCTGATATCCGTAGAACGTTCTAAGCATAGATATACCAGAAGCATCTTAGGGATTCCATGAGGATTCCTAACGTATCCCTAGAATCTGGGGTACAGAAGCTACTAAACATTTCTGACATAGTCGTTTGTTCATCTTTAATCTGCGCACATGGCTGGCTCAATGCGAAATACGGCTGAATTGCTCTGATTTATTGTAATCAAAATCAATTTTGAAAGCGTAGATAAAATACCAACTTAACAGAAAAAAGAGAAGAGAATGTACACAAAATCGTAAGCTAATTTGCAGGCTTTCTGAATATCATTATCCAAGTCTTAAAAAGCAGGTTCCGCCTTCATAGAATCCAACTGTCGAACACAAATTGTGTTGTCAAACGTTTCGAATGTACTTTTCAAAATAGATGCAGAATGTGACTTCTCGTTCGTCGCATCTAACAGTGGGAGAAGGCCATTAGTAATGCTTATTGTAATTTTGTCAATGTGTCTGACGTTGGTTTAACATACGACTGCAGAGTTAGCAATGTTTCTTAATTTGACAGTACAAGTCGTGCTTAACCTCTTGATTCCCACTGTTTCACAGTTCGCCTACAACAACATTTTCTTTCTTTCTTTCTTTTTTTTTTTCCTAATAAAAATTTCCTTTCAACAGGTTTTGTTAATGTACGAAAAGACATGTAAATCAAGCTTCATGTAAGTCATATTTTTCCTTAGGAACAAAGTAACTGTGCATTTTATTTAGCGTCTTTCTTCTAAAGTATAAAGTGACTGTTTTACGTAAATTATAAAAAAATCTTAGAAAGGTTTTTTTTTGACAGTGATCAAAAGTGAGACCTAAACATTGTTGTTATTTTTAATGTTATACGGTGGGAGAATTCTTTTTTTTTTTTTTTACCAGTCTTTGTTTTGTTTTGTAGTTTTGTAAGTTGTGCTACTATGGATCAACACTGGCTACGTGACGTAGGTTCGCACTCTTCTCGAGTCGATCATCCTGTCTGAACTTGACGCACATTTTCCCCATCAGCCAGTCATATCGAATGAATGTTGGGACTAAAATAAAAGATTCTCTCAACATCCTCTTCTACAACGGACAGAATTGTAACTAAAGCCACAACTAAGATGAAAATTTGGTGATGCAACAGCCCCTAAGGGCCTTGGCCTATCAGACGGCTGTATTACGTTGAAGATGTTAAGAGGGTTGCGTGGTCAGCGTAACGCCTCTTTGCAACCGTGCGTCTGACTTTTCTGACCACAGTCCGCTACTTCTTTTATTCAAGTATCTGCCCAATTGTCCTCACGATGCTGGGTCAACACCGACATTTTTAGCCCCCCACCGGGAATCGAACAAAGTCGAGCGCGCTACCCACTAGGTACTAAAATCAACTAGTATAATTCTTGGACTTGCGATACTTTCGAATAATATTATGCATTTAAGGATTTATTGCCTTCCTTTACCGAACCATTTTGAATTTAAAACCAAGTCGAATTACGTCATAGCTCTCGTACTTGTCAAAAAAAATAAAACTTTAAATTTTGCAATACATAGTTGGAGAAAGGACCAAGAAGTCTAATCCGTCATTTCCGTGTGCCTATGAGACCGGTACAATATTTGGATTCAGGAAGTCAGGAAATAAAAAGTTGTTCCTGGTAAATTACTTATTAAGTAAATATGTAATCAAAGGTTAGAATCAGTGTTTTGACATTTCGTTCTTTTATGAATGTTTATCGCTTGTTGACTTTCTTTACGAGATTTATACCGAACGCTTTGAATCAGCACTTTTTTCCCCTTTGAATACGTCCTTAGATGTATTGTATATGCTCTAAAATACGTTATAGACCACTCCACTACCAAAATAGGAAAACGTTGTGACGATTCGTTGGCATTACAATAAAAAAATAAATGTAACAGAAAACCCTGTTGTTTGAGAGATTATAGAATGTTTTGTTAAAGAGTTGAATTTAAGTCTGTTAGACAAATTTGGCTCAGGTCGATTTTGTTAAAGACACAAGACGCTTTCTGTAGAAGTGGTAGTTTCTTAAAAACTGTATCTGCAACAGAATATATTATCACTTCCACAGTCCTAAAGAAACGTTTTATAGTGAACCAAAAGCATTGATTTTTCAGTTTTCTTGTTTTAATTGTGTAACATCTGAACTTTTGTGCTTCTGTCATGCCAAAAGAGTGGTAGCATTATTTTGTTGCTATTTTGTATACGAAATTTATGTCAACTGCATGCTTTAAAAACATTCCAATTTAGTAATAAGGTGAAAACGTATGGGAACAATACGTTTGGTACAAAACTTCTACGAGAAATACAAACAAAAAATTCAGACAAAAGAATGCTTAGATATTAATGCCAGCGCATCATGTCATGTACTTCAGGGGTTGCCTATGAGACATTGGATTTATTAAAAAAACTATTGCTCAAATGCGATTGGTATGAAATCATATGCAATGTCAACTAAATTTCAGAAAAGAAATATATCCTAAATTTGGACACGATTTTATTATTTTTGAAAACATACGATAACAGACAATTACTTTGAATATAATATACGAAAAATATTGAAAAACAACATTTTCCCTAAAATGCACTGAAGTGGAAAACCTTTATCGTTTGGTATTTTTAATTTCTAAGAATAATATGACTGAAAATAAAAGTGGGTGCCCGAGCGGCGATAACTCGGTAAAGCGTTTGGTTTCAAATTCGGGAGGTCTGGTGTTCAATACCAGAGACCGAGAATCCTGACTACGGTATTTTCTCAGTCATACTAGGGAAATGCCAGGATAGTAAATTGAACTTGGTTCTGGCCGACTCTGTCCTGTGTCTTTTCCCCTAACCTATCCCGGTCATAAATAACATTTAATATTCAAAAGAGTGAGCGCTCATAAAAAGTAATGTTCATATTACTCTAGTCACGGAAATTTGCTCCCACTGTTTTTCATTTTTTATTTTTAGAACAACTCTTTTCAGTGTTTAATATCTTGTAATCGATTTTTGATACAACTATGAAATTTGAATTTTATTTACGGCCATTCAGCATCAAAGGCTCAGGCCGGGATAGGGAGGGAAAGGATGCAGGAAGATGGACATAAATTGAATGTACCATTTGCCTGGTGTGACTTAGGAAAAAAACTGGAAAAAACTCAGTTAGGAAGGTCGACCGCTGGATAAGAACTATGAAAGTTTTGCATTTAAAGATTATTTTCTTTTTCCTTCAACACTGGTACTGCGGTAGCTCAGTTGGTAGAGCGTTCACCTCTAGTGCGTGGGGTCGTTGGTTCGATCCCTGTTCTTGCTGGGCTTTATGGTGGACAAATACTGTATGCGTGGGTTTTCTCGGGGTGCTCCTGTTTCCTCCTACTTTCTACATTGCACCAATTCATCCCATCATCATCCATTCGGCCTGAGCCAAAGTTGCCTAAAGACCTTAAAATAAAGTCAAAATTAAATTATTTCAATACTATGCAACGTCACAAAACATTACAGTAAAGTGGGTTGCGAAATTGTCAGGTGCTTATGGCGAGAATGTAAAATTTTCAAAATGTGCAGCGGCCATTTTGGATTACAAAATTCTTAATTATTGGTTCATCTATAATCATCAGGCACAAGCAAGTGTACAAAGTTTGAAATCGGTTGACACAAGGAAGTGAGTAAAATATTGATTTTTTTTTCCACACAGATAGATCAAAGTCAATAAAAGCGTAGTACTAATACAAATACAAAACTTATAGTGTGTTTGCCATTTTTTTATTATTATTATTATTAATCTGTTCCTTATGCGGGCAAATACTGGCCTTATAGTCAGCCATTATTTCTTTTACAAGAAGTGGAGATTTTTCTCAGCGTGACAACGTAAGTTCAAAGTGTTTTCATTTCTAGTACCATATTGGACATCAACAGATAGTACGGAATGTTACTTAGAAAAAGATTATTTTTTCTGTTACCCCTTTCCCTGCTTCCACACCAATATATATGCTTCCGCTCCATGAATAAATAAATATAAAAGTTTGATTGAACTGACATCAGCAAAACGTTGATCAAATCATCAATTCTACTTGCTGTTGAAGATTGACGAACCTCTCTGAAAAGGTGTTGACTATTAAAATAATTTCTAACTAAGGTTACCAACAGGAGTGCGGCAGAAGGGAGAGATGGAAAATGACAAGCAGAAGCATGAAATGCCAAAATGCCCTTTGTTGGCACATTTGTTGCACCGTCATACCCTTGGTATTACTGAAAGTTATGGTAAGAAGAAGAAGAAGAAGGAGGTAGGGTCATTCAACTTCTCAATACCACCAGCACTTGAAGAGAGTATCAAGGAGTGGCAGGTGTCTAGAAGAACTGCGTTTCAAATGTTTTGCGACCTGTACCAAACTAACTTCTGCGGTAACATTTTTTTCACCTTAAAAAAAGGACTCGTCTTTCAGAAAAAACGACCACTGAATAGTTATAGTAGCATCATCTGCGGAAGCTTCAAATGCCATCGTTGAAGATTTATGGAGCTCCTCAAACGCAAGCTGCTGGTCGCAGAGGGCAAGAATGAAGTAAATCATTGGAAGAAACTCTATTGATTGCCAGACACACTCATATAATAACCAATAATTTAAACTCTTTTTTTTTTTTGCTTTGTTTCTTTTTAGGTAATTCATTGATAGTGGTTCCACAAACACCTTCATACTCATTTGTCCCAGTTGGTCATTTCTTTATGGTTTTATGTGCAAAATTTAGGATTTACTATGACGTGAACAAGTTTACGTTTGTTTACATAGACATATGTATAACAGATACGGAATTTACTGGGATTGTAGGGACACTAATTTGTTGTCCGTAAGCTCCTGAATTCGAACTAAAAAGATGAGGTCTATAACTGGTTTGACTTTGAAACTTTGGTACGTCAATTTCGGAGTCAAAACAAGAAAAGAATTAACTTTTTTTTCTCTCTCTCTCTCTCTCTCTCTCTCTCTCTCTCCATCCATCAATTCCAAAGTTACACATTGTGATAAAATCATTCAAATGTTAGTTCAGTGGTGCAATTCTTTGTAATTTTGCGGTTTCAAATATCCGAACCCACGTATCCGAACCCATCCACGCATCTAGATCTCAAGTTTCGGACAGCCAGATCCATTTATCCAGATCCAGGTTTCGCGGATCTAAATTCAGATATCAAGATCCATTTCTCTGGATCTGGATTTCAGAGATGAGGATCTCGGCTTTGCATCCTGTCTGGATTTCGGATATGAGGATCTGGTAATTTCAACTGGAAAACGTAGATGAGAGAAGGACGATATTATGAAATACCAATTAGAGCAATCGAGCAGAACTTACATTGAAACATATAGCTGAAGACAAAAGAGGGAAAGAAAAAGGCAGCAGTATAATGAAAACAAAAATGTATGGGAACAGTAATACCGGAATGAATTTAAAAAAAAAAGTTTTTAAATGTATTTTCAGTAGGTTAAAGCGGCAGCTATGGCCTAAATCCGTCACATATCTGAAGGATGGCCCACCTCAGCAAGTCTTTCGTGGGCAAGAAAGGTCAAGGCAGTTTTCAGGGCGTTTAAATTCTATACCATCGCGAAAAATGATCCAGAAAACTTCAGTCAAGATGGCCGTCAGTAAGACTCGAACCGGCTTTCCTTGCGAGTACTGTAACGCGACTGTAATCACTGAACCACTACTTTTCTTGTTATTTTCGGGATAAGATAGGGAAAAGAATGGTGGGAAGAAGTCGGCTACTGTAAAGGTCCCATTTCGGCATTTGCCTGGTGTAACTGAGAAAATCCTCTGGAAAGACTTGAGTCAGAATGCACCGTCTGCAATAGTTCTAAGACCTTCCGATTGTTAATACAACACTCTACCAACTGAACTACTGCCGCTCGGTACTGCACCATGATTTAATAGAGAAAGTTAAGATCATACTATTTTTGAACCTTGAGAAGAAACATTGATAATGACTCAGGTTGCCTACTACGAGAGTTTTTCTGTACTGATTCAAAAAATGGCAACTCAGGTAAAAAGAAGTCATAGCGTTTATAAAGTAAGATTTAAAAAAAGCGAGGTGGAAATTCAATTTAATCTACAACCAAATTTACTACGCAATTTTTCTTGTTCATATTTCCTCAAGGAAAAAGACTACAAAGTGTTGCATGGTACACTTTAAAAAAAAAAGAAAGAAAGGGAAGAAAGAAAGAAAAACTTGGGAAATAAATCGCTGAGAACACGACACAGAGGCTTCCGTGACGAAATCTCGCCCAAAAGGATGACAGTTCAACATAGCATCCGTGACAGCAAGGAATGTGGAAATGTATGAGCATACTGTTTTGCAAAGTGTCCGGCCCCCTTGGTCAGTTTTGAAACAAAGGCCAAGTTTCTCACGGAATTTGAGTACCTGTGAACTCCTCCCTTGCCACTAGCGATGCAATTCCAAGTGTTGCCAAGTCTTAAAAAAAAAAATCCTGTTCAGTGTCCTATATGACCTTAAGCTGAATATTGTATTTGTTTACATAATTAGGTGTACTGTGGAGCTAATGGTCGTCGCTTTGAAAGCAAGGAGTCTCGGGTACGATATCCAGTGAGAACACCAGCTAATTTCGAGGACACTTAAAATTGTAGGTTCCAGTCCTTTGGGCGGGTAAACCGACATCTGGGAGACAGCGGGAACAACATTTCGAGCCATTGTTACTAATTATTTCTGTTTTCTTCGAAGTTAATAAAGAAGAGAAAACTCAGAAAGAGTAAATGAATTGTTATTAACATCCTATATGAGCTGTCGAGTTTGTAAGGACGGGGCCTACATCTTTGAATAAAGTGGATTCCCAACTACGTAATTCAATGAGCCTCCACGGGACTTGAATCCATGACCACGTGCACAGAAAGCGAACGTGCTAACCACTCGGGAAAGCTGAAGGTCAAAAACTTAGAACTGTTATTATTATTTCGCGGATTTAACACAAAATGTTTAATGAGGACAATTACATCGTAATTAATAACTAATTACACTAATTATTTTTACTAAATTGTGATATTTATGTTTTGTTTGAAATATGTGAAACAATAATATAATTATTTCTGAGTTTTCACTTCTTTCCTTTAATAGTATTAACGCTTGGAAGAAAATCTAAATAAATAGTAAAAAAAGCACTCAAAACTACTATTTATCGGAATCTTAACAAAATGAATTCTAATATATCAACGGAATGAACACATCAAGATAGCAGAGGCACTGCAAAAAAAAAAAAAAAAAAAAAAAAAAAATCCCAGAGCTCTTTCAAAATTAAGATAGTTCAACTAAAGAAAAGTCAGGTAGAAAGAGGAAAGTTTTCCACGGCACTCCTTATTAACCCATGACGTTGTCAGAACTGAGCGTCCCATGATTGCATTAGTTGATCGTTAGCTTCTTCCTTAGAAGGTCCTGGGTACGAACCAAGAAACGACCATCCACACTGAGGATTTTCTCTGAGACACAGCAGGCTAATAGCAGATTGGTATAGCTATGGACAAAAGTTTTGATGCATGTCTTTACAGAATATATTCAAAATTTGCAGAGATGTGTTTCCTGTGTGTAACATCTATGAACAAGAATTGAAATTAGGAATAATAATTTCATTGGATTACAAAAATATATGACCGGGTTAAAAATAGGGAATTATACAACTTGGTGATAATTTTATTTTTCCAACGAAAAGTTACATTTTTTTTTTTCACATATCACCCTTCAGTAGCTAAATATCAGAACAATATTTGACACGAAAGTGCATCATGTTATTGTGCATGGCCGACTTCCTTACAACATCCCGTTCCATCCCTTGACATCACTATAAATGAACATCCCGTCCATTAAATTGACTTAATCAACCACATCCAGTCAGACAAACGCGCTGAAATAAATCGGAGACAAACACACTCATTTAGCATAGAACATGAATACAATTGTTTCAACACTTACCGTATATCCTAAGTACAATACATACACACACAACAGTGGAAAAGGTATAACTATTCGTCAAGAACGTAAATATGAAACATACCTGTTGTCATCAATAGTGATCATACTATGCACATGTAATACCACAATGAATGTACATATGCGTACATTATTACCGGTATTCATCAGCGCAATGCATCACTCAGATGAACAAACATATCTAATAAAATAATGCATGCAAACATGCTGTTTCGTTTATCATTATAAGAATTCAGTCATCAATCACGATTACATGGTTCAGTGTTACATGTATTTGTTACAAAGCTGTAGCGGATCTGGTGACCTTTCATATGATAACACCTGCTACCTTATAGCATGTGTTACATATATGAAACACTATAAATTTGTAAAGTGTTCACGTGTTATACCTACCACAACGAACATTATTTTCCACCTTCAAATCTACATAAGAAAGATAAGGTGATAAATTTTATCTTGTATCTAACGAGTTGTTCATAGGCTAACTTGTAAGATATATTTATTTGTTGATTTCATCATGATATAGTGTAATACGGCTTGTTATAGTATATTAATGTGAACATAGTCAGACGACAAAAGGAAATATTTAAATATTTTGAATATTTAAATGCTACTTGTAGAGTTTGAAATGTGGAAAACAAGATGTAAGAGCTAATGACACTTTTCGGTAAACTATGACATGAACTCAGAGCTGAAATCGGGTCACTTCTGGTGACCCGGTACCATGCCTGACCCGGCGCCCCGATCCGAAACTTAACTCGAATGGTCATTGGACTGGCGAGGAATTGAACCCTAGTCTTCCACTTTCTATGGATTGTTTATTAACAACACGACCGAAATTTCCACAAGAGGTGAAATTCCTCTGCTCCTAATCCCACCAGAGCTGAGATTAGGCAACTTTGGCTCAAGCCACAAAATTTGTATTACTAGTCGCTTCGTGATAGAGAGAGGAACCACCTTCCAAGAGCGATATCAGAGTTCGATTTCCAGCAAGATTAGTAATCGTGCTACTAATTTTGTGACATGAAACTCCCTGAGTTTTCCACATTAACCATGATATTTATTTACAAACTTCCCTGAGTTCTTAGTATAGTGGAACATGTAAATAATACCCAATGACATTTTGTTTAATCCCACCACCACCCAGTCCAAACATCTTGTACATTATTGGTATTTCACAAGTGAAAAAAAGAGTAATTTCTTTAAAATGGAGGATTTTGACACTGAAAAAATCCGGTCAGCAGTGGGAATCGAACCCACGACCTCCGCCTTGCCTGGGCAGTGCTCCTGCCAACTGTGGACAGGTCCACCTAATAATTTTCCCTGAGCTTCCCTCATAAATTATAGATTTTCCTGAGTATTCCCTAAGTTTTCCAGATTTATAAAATTCCCTGAGTATTCCAGGTTTTCCAGGGTGGTAGACACCCTGAATTTAGTTTCTCTATGCACTTTTCAACCAAATAAAATATTTTTTCTCCAGCTTATCCTAGCCTTGTGGGCGAATGAATTTTGTTCGTCACCTTGTAGTCGGAAGGTCCAGGGTTCGATTCCCGGTGAAGACACACTGAACACATATATTTTGAATCCACTTTACACTTACGGCGCCGTCTCGAAAGGAAATGGCAAGCCATATTCTGTTCACCTTCCTCTAGGACTTTCGGGTTGTGGAAAGAACTGGGTTGTCAAAAACAAGCAGTGAATTTCTAGATTGTTTTAAAAGAATGATTCCATTACGTCTCCCTTCCTCCTAATATGGAAACATTACATTTTCTTGAGGCATTTTCTACTACAGCCCATTTTCGTCAGTAATTCTTACTTTGTCAGAAACAAAAGAAAAAGAAAAGATGGCAAATGTTCTGGCTTTAACTCGACACACCAGCTGGTCATTCGATTAGTATATGACTGAATCTAAATCATGCTGCCGGTGTGAACTGGATTCGCACCTGTGCCGCTTACCAGTCCTGGTCCATAAGCAGCGACCTTCACTCGACCACGGAAACCAGCTAATATTCATTTACGGAAGACGATAAAAAGCTATTCTAGACTTTCTAAAAACAATACATAATCATTTCTCATTGTTCTACCTACTGGGACTCAAAGTGAACAAACACGTGATTGGACTCAAGTGTAAGCTTAGCGACGAGAACAATAGTAATGTGAAACGAACGAGGTGCTAAAGAGAATATTATATGGAGTAGTCTAGACGTGTGGTGAGACATTGCACAAATCATTATTAATATGGAAGTGTCAGATTTATAGATTTCAGTACAAATCTAGTATTGAGGTTTCAGATAGGTTATCTGAAGATATGTAATGAAATGTTACTGGGTTGGAAACTACTATGCGGAAAACTGTTACATTTGTAGTAGGATAAAAATAAATACATATATTTTAAAAGTACATATGTGATTGGGGAATGAGTTAATTTATTCCCCATAGACATCGTGTTAGGCTACATTAAGATAAGATAAAATTAATTGTATGGGCGGTAACAGCACTATGACTTACGCCCGTCCCGTTAGGCTACATTAAGATATAGATTCCTCGAAATTTATCAAAATTCTTAATAGCTGAATTTATATCTGTTCTTTAAACATCTCCGGCTCAGGTAGGGAGAGGATCTTGGAAGGTAGTTAATCAGGGCCCAATTTATAGGTACCATCCCAGCATTTACATGGTGTGACTCAGGAAAAAAACTTCAGTTGATATGGGCGGCTGCCTGGATCGTTCCCAGGATCTTCTGATTGCTAAGCCAACGCCCTACTACGATCACTCGGTCAACATTTTAAAAATAATTCAGTTGGTAACAATATTAAGTACATCATGCTAGATATTTCTCTTTCTCTCTCTTTGTGTGTGTGTGTTTTCTCACTCCGTATTTGCTCTTTTTTACCTGCGAAGCATTCTCAGAACGAACTGAGAAAGACCAAGAAACCTCTCGTGATGTAGTGCTCTTTACTTGACCCTTGATGACCCTTTGCCAAAAGCCAGGAGCAACTCTTCTTATTCTAATGTTTTGTCTTTCCTTTTCTCTCTTTCTTGCTCTCTCTTATGTCTCTTTGCCCTTCTCTTTGACTTTTATATACGCCAGACGGTTGTTCCGCGATCACGTGGGAATTCCGGGGCACAAGAATGCTGCATGACATCTTTCTTCCGATTTACAGGAGCAGTGGACGGAAAAGATATCTCATACCAAGTAGCTATGTTCTATAGATCATTAACAAGAGAATGTGTGTTTCCAAGCGAAATTAATGACCGATTAATGTGATTTTCTTAATGTCGCTCGATGTCCAAAAAAACAACAGCATTGTTTTGCTCTCCATATCATGGATAGGTTTATATATACAAATCATGATTTACAAAACACAAAACTTCTGAAATTAAGACTCCTAATTTATCTGAATGATTCACAAATTTGGTCATTTCATGTTTCGTCGTGGTGGACAGGACACATAGAGGTAAAAAAAAAAAAAAAAAATCTGAAATACATTTCAAAATAGTGTTGCAAGAAAACACTTTTAAAAAAAAGCCACTTCCAGTACATTTTAAAATGCCTTATTTGAACACCTTTAACGACTCAGCCTTGATTATTTCTTTACATTTTTTTTTAATTTTCTGGACATCGAAAAGAATATAAAAATAATTGGATACAGAAAATAGGAAATGAAGAAATGCTGAAGAGTGTAGGCGAGAAACGAGCAATCCTGGAGACAATAAGGAGAAGAAAAATGGTTAGGACATTGATAGAGACTGTATATTGAGAGATGCAATTGAAGGTATGGTTGAGAAACAGATAGGAAGAGAAAGAAGACGATTCCTTGAATCCTTGACAATATTAACGAAGATAAATCGTGTGTTGAGATAAAAAGGAGAGAGCAAAATCGGAATGAATGAAGAGGGCTTAGCTTGTTTTGAAGGACCTCCTGCTTTCGGGTGAACGCTGATGAATTATGATTTAACTTTTAGTAATTCTGTGAACACTCCCTGTACTGATTTTGTACGCTGTCTCACACAGGTTGGAGAATATAAATAAGCGGATTTTGTAGCCTAGAAAATTGAAATATTTGACAGAAATGAGTATAACGTGGTTGGTCTCTGTGGTAGCTTTATAGGTTAACTAACTGAGCCATAAAAACATACATTAAATTTGTCACCTTTTCTAGCTACGTATTGAAACAGTTCGATGTGTATAAGTCGGGGTTTATTGGAACATGTAGACAAATTCTATGCAAAAAGCGCAAAGGAACGCTAACAGAAGTAATATTGTAAGATTAAGTACACACAAACTGTTTAAAAAATAACCTTCAGGAAGCTCTGATAAATTTCTCATACTTTCTATACAAGTTATTTACACAACTTAAGCAAAATACCGACAGTATTTCATAAAGGATATTTACAAAAAGCAGTGTAAAGCGATTTTTTAATTCAGTACTCCATCACACGATAATGACACTAGGTTTCTGGTTATAAGATTGCGTCTAATCTCGCTTTATGATTCCAATCCAGCCTTTAAACTGAATTTGTGCTCCCCTGCTCGTTATGCAACCAAATGAGCTCTTCATCATTGTGGGTTGTATAATGTTTAAGGAGAAATATTAAGCTTTCGTAATTACAAAACCCACTTCATCCTAGGGGTGAAATATCGAACCAAGGTATCGAACTCAATATAGAACCCAAAATCAAATCAAAATATCGAACCGAAATTTTCATTAACGAAGTTCCGATATCGAATATTGGAAAACCCTAGAAAATACTTTTTTTTTGATCAAGGTAATTTCAAGATCCAAGTACTCCTCGGATCAACAGGTCGATTCGGGGCTCGAAACTGGATCAGAGCTGAAACGGGCCACCGGGTCATGTTTGGGACCGGGTCACCAGGTCTAGGCTTCACTCCTGGTCTGATCGGGTGACCCGATTTAGACCTGGTAACCCGGAGAACAAAACAGTTTGAAATTATTACCTTCAACAATGTTTCTGTCAAGGGTGACCAGGATCGGAGGCGTTACCCCCTCCCAGAGCACGAAAAATACGACACCAAATGAATTCGAAGTTAATTGTTTCCCAGACCGGGTCATTCGGGTAGAGTTTCGGACAGGGTTACCTATGTTCGAGTCTGCCCGGGTCACCAAATGTGGTCCGGTTTCAGCTCTGAACTGGACCCCCTTGTATCTCGAAACCTAAGAAGAATCTGGGCCATGCGGAAAATATAGGCCCTTATTTTCGTTTTTGAGATTTAAAAAAATCAATCTGCAGTACTAGTAAGTCTCACCTAAAAAAAACGGATGATTTTGGCAAGGTTTTAGTAGGCAATACACAGCGTAAACGACTTGAGTTAGAAAAATGAAATTTGGTATGAATGTACACCATCACTAGTAAATGAAGTAAATATTACATTTTGAAAAAGTCGCTATCTTGGATCCAAAATTGCCGCCAAACCCATTGTTTTATAGAATACACAGCCTAAACGGCTAGAGATAGTAAAACGAAATTTGGTATGACGGTACACCATCACTAGTAGGTTACGAAAATATTAGAAAATGTCTCCAAAGACGCCATCTTCGATCCTAAATGGCGGACCCCAAAAATTCATTTTCAACACTGTTTGAGCTAGAGATACGAAATTTAGCATAAAGGTGTACTATCAAGAGTAGTTTAGGAAAATATTACATTTTGAAAATGTTGCCATCTTATATTCAAAGCCCAAAACATTTTCCATGCCGTTCTACCTATGGCACTAATTTCTCCAATACACTTTCAATCGAAAAGAACGTATTTTTCCCGGTGATGGCCTAATTCACTTGTTCCCTTGTTTTTGCTTTCAGGTATTGTTCTGCTACGTGTATACACAAATTTATTGAGCACTCAACATACATATATAAAATAATGTAAGGTCAAGTAGACCTATGAAAGTTTCTTTAACCTAAATATGTTGTTTTTGTTTTGCTTTTTTTTTTTTTTTTAATTTTCATTTTGAATTTACTTGTAACCTTTAGGAACCTGCGGCTCAGGCCACGATAGGATAAAATATAATATTTAAGAATGAAGACTTTATTACCTGGTATTTGTTTGGTGTGAACGAGGAAAATCCCTGGAAAAATCTAAGTCAAGATGGATAGACTGCTGTCGGGATCGTTCTCAGAACCTTCCAATTGCTACGCCAACGCCCCATCTAATTGAAATGCGGCCGCTTGGTAAGTATGTTTGTAATTTCTTACATTACATACGTAAGATTTATATTCTTTTTTCGTTGCTAATAAAGAATCAATGTTCGTTAATTATTTCCCTTGAAGTTCACGGTGTTCTTTTCCTTTCTATTAAACCGTGACACATGAGCGAAAAACACTATAGCCTGTAAATGGTACACACTATCAGCATTATTTCTCTATTCGCCTTATATTTATCTCTTCGCCTTATACGCTTGCACCATTTTACAATTTGATAAGATTTTGTTGTTCGAGATCTTACAATAACTTCACAGTAACGTCATAAAAGGAGGCAATCTTGACTTTTAAATTTTTAGAAATTTTGTATTTTAGGAATTCGCCAAAAAAATCAATTTATTCAACCAAATTAGACCAAAATCAGACATAGTGTAAAGAACAACCCAAACAGATGCTACTTACGTCCTACAGAAAAAACATTTTGAAGTAAATTGAGTCAAAGGGTATTTTTAGGGGAAATTTCCATACTCCCGTCTTTTTTTCTTGTTATGATGACGTGTACAAGACCAAGCACGATATGAAAGTGTATTGTGAGACAATTCCGAACATATCTTAGTTATTTTCGTGAAACCAATGTTTCCTGAAATATGACACAAAATATCCTTTTCTCTTTATAAGATTGGTGAAGAAATACAAACTGTAAGAAAAAAAAAATATTTTTCTGAGTAAATCGTGGCATAATTCATATCCTCTCTCTTACGGCAATTGTCCAAGAACATGATAATGAACTAATAGCTAAAACAACAGAGCAGGAAGATAATATTTGGTAACAATTTTACAATAAAAATTACCTTATGTGTTCTAGGAAAACCCTGGGAATCACACGAATTTCGGCTAAAATTTTAATACGGTAGTAGACCTCGTCAGACCGTGCCTCGGTATTCCGCAGAATCAGCTATATCTCAGGGAGCATTACGTTCCCCCGATATTTTAAGAATATTATTTTAACGTCCAGTTTTCGTATATTCGCGGAGCCTAGTTTTGATTTCAACTTTTTAAATTCATATAGCATAGTTCGCAATTTCCACTCTCTTTTGTTATGCTGAATGATATAGAGTCAATTAAGCGTATTAACTTTCAGTAGGTGAATTTTCTTGGCTAGAAGAAACGATGAGTCGATATGGATATTTCTATCCAATCAGAAAGCGGATTACGTCAAGTGATAGACAAGGGGTGTGCCAAATTTTTGTTATTTTCTCTTCAAAATTTACGGTCAGCTGCATTTATATATTCCATTCTATGTCGCCCAGTTTCTGACGTATCAGTCTTATCCATTTATTTACTGTTTAAAATATTATACGAAAAAGAAACTAGTAAGTTCCATGAATAAATTTCTTATATTTCACGCTAAAAAAAAATCACTTTGACAATTAAAAAAAAAAGAACGTATTCAAAGAAAAACTATCGTTCGAAGTTAGAAGGCAAAGTATAGAAAATGAAAAGTATTCATGGATTCTTTCCCTGTACTCTTCATTTCTTAAAAAGTAATAATTCGAATCTTTGTAAAGACAGGAGCCAAACATTTTCTTTTAGCAAATTAATATTTTCAAATTGTCTGCCACACACAAGAATGTTGCTAGCTAAACAAACAAAAAAAAATCATGGTCACTTTGCGTTTATTTTTCAATTTTCACTTTTTTTACTATTAAGGTCAACAACCACTCTTAACTTAGCAAGCTGATGCACGCCAATTACTGACTGATTACATAATACACTATAAAAGAGTAAACAATAATAAACAACAGTGTTGCTAACTCACTGAAACACGAGGCAGACTGAGAAATTATCAGGAATGTGGGAATTATTTTTGTTTCGAATGGTAACACTACTTGTTTTCACCAAATATATTGGTAATGTGTTGCGCGATGTACTCAGTACAGGTATATTTTGCACCTTCGGTTTAGCAAAGACAGTATATTGTGAAAAGGAACTTTCAAAAAGCGGGGAATATCTGTATGTACGATTGGGAAGTGACAATCTTTTCCATTATAAAATTAGACAAGTTTATTTTCATAATGAGTATTAGGACATCGAAGAAGTTTCCGAAAACCAACTCACTATTTAATAAATATTGTGAAAGAAACAAAAAATGGAAAGCAATGTGGACAGACACCTTGCAATTATCAACTGTTGGACACATACGGAGAAAGTGTTCCTCATTACACGAAACTGAGGCTGTCTGGTCTCGAAAAGATCTCTGTCTCATCTCGTCTCGTGGGCACCATTACACGAAATGGCTAATGAAGCACGCGAATCGACACAGTATGCACTCCGGGACTTAAACCCAGAAACCTACGAATAAAACCATATTGTATCACGCCAACGGACTATGACATTCGAGAAACGACCAATGTAATCCCAGTAGCATCTGTTTTCGAATATGTATTTAAAAAAATTACATAATCATTTCACGTCCGAAATTTTTCAAAGCTTTGGAAGCTAGTTTGTTTTATCTTAAATACATAACCATCTTTGCAAATTGGTTCTTTCTATTTGGGTTTTTTCTTTTCATACCATCATCACAAGTCGCCTTGTCTCATTTCTCATTGATGCCACGTTCTCGTTCCTAACCTGAACAAACCACAGCAAAGAAGAGGTTGTACTTAAGCGGATGCCCTTTGACATACAAAGATCTTGTAGAACAATAAGGGAGACAAGAGCCTTTTAATGGGCACCAAACATTAAAATTTCATCCAGAGGCAAAAAATACCTTCCATACCGGAGAAATGGAACTAGCAGCCGTAGATTTGCATATGTGAAAAATCTGCAATAGGCAGTTACACACGCACACATATATACATACATCATATATATATATATATGCGCGTGTGTGTCTGTGTGGCTCTAGTTGAGAATGTATGTCCACGCCTCTTTGCACCTGAGGGTAGGTTTCGCGAAGGTCACTGGACGAGTTCTGAAGTCGAGTTGAACTGAACCGCCGTGCCCTCCGGTGGCCCAAACTAACCAGGGTGGAGTTCGACAGAAGAGCAACCAAAAAGTATGAAGGGGTTTGCGGGGAGAAAACACAAAACATACGAAGAGGAACCGAAGGGGGGGTGGGGCCTTAGTTCGTCACCCTCCAGGTGATGTGAACTAGAACCTGGTCATAAATCGGGTCTTCTCCGCCACGCTGCTGGAAGGTTACTCGTTTTTTTTTTTTTTTTTTTTTCTTCTTACTTCTCCTCTCAAGACGAAATCCGACCATCATGTCTATGTGCAACTGCTCCCTTTAGCTTCTGATGAGGTTTCTGTTGCGACTACTGCCTGCCAGCAGCAGCCTTGAAATGGCTTGCTTGCCCACTCTTTTCCAAAAGAGAACAAAAGATGCGATAGGTAAAAATGTAAAATAGAAAAGAAAAAAAATGTTATGGATGACCAGAATCCCCAAACCTGAACTTGAGCTCGTAAACTTTCATCCAGCAAAATTCTCTGACCAAACTTAGTCTTCAAGGACAACATTTTCCTGATTGATTGGTGCCATTCCTTTTTTGTTCTTCATCTCTCTCTCTCTCGTTCACCAATGTTGTTCGATTCGTATGTGAATTGATGCCTGTCACCTTTCTTCTCCTTCCTTCCTTTTTAAGTATTCTTTTAACATTTTTCTACCTGTCTTGTACGAAAGCTTCCTGTGAAAATAACGCGAAAGAGAAAAGAAAAAAAAAGAGAGAGAGATCAGCTGGTGTTTTAATCTTTCTAAACTTTCCTCAGTTCTCTGGTGTAGGTCTCGAAGTGCTAAAAATTTAATCGTAAAATAAATACAGCAGGCGTATGAAGAAATATAATACTTACAATGTCAACGTATACTGCGAGTAGTTTAATTTTCGTAAAATTTTCATACAGGCTTGCTGAGGTCTTGAAGAACGCTAAGGTTGATTCTGAAGTCAAAAGGTTTGAATTTCGGAACCAAACCGTCTTCATTAAAACAAAAACAAACAAACAAAAAATCGCCACAAACGCCTGGCAGCTCTGCATTCCACCTAAGTGAATTCTTTTAGGCGAAGCTACTCTTGACGGATGAATGGACTGTAAGCATCCTTTTAAGAGGATACTTCTTTGGAAATCCATCCTTTTTCAAAAGCTACGTGGGGGCAGTAGCTGACAAAGATTTGTGAAAAAAATGGGGGAGACCTTTATTGAGCAGTATATTTTAAAGGGGTCAATGTTTTAATGATAACTAAGATGTGTTACCGGAAACGTGAAAATAAAATAGTTGAACACGGGGAATGATTTTGGAAGGAATTCGTCCTTGTCTTATTCAAGGGACCATCCCAGCCAGCATTTGCCTGGGGTGATCGAAGGAAATGAAGGAAAAATTCTGTCAGGATGGCTGCCACCGGAAATCGAACCTAGCACTTCTCAATTCCAAGAGAAGAACACGGCTGACTGCTCTACCTCGTCGGATATGAAAATGGCGTCCTAAAGAAGGTTCCGAACCACTTACAGTACGTTCGATATGTACGAAACCCGTTGAGTATTGAAAGAGAATCATTATAAATAGATCAAAATCATTGAGGAAACTTCTAAACCATACAGGAATTAAGCGAGTATTTATTCGTGTAGAGGGGGACAGAATTTATTTGAAAAGCACGTCCCACAAATGCCCTCCGTAGCTAAACCATTGACTAAATGGTTAACCCTGTGACACTCAATTCAGAAACGACTATACCGTATAAAAGAGAAGATAAGGAATTTCTCCTCCTCCTTGTAAATAATAATAATAATCATCATAAATGACTCGCTTTGAATTTTCCTATCATAAACTGATATTATTTTATCCTAATTTCGTGTCCTTTCGAGATAAAATAATTCTTTGTGAACTGCCTTTCCTTAACAATGGGTTCTATATTAAGTTGGGATTCAGAATAACCAGAAGCGACATAACTAGATTGAAACTCTTTTTATCTTTCGACTACTTCTTATCTGAAGTCAAGAATATTTTTCCATTGACTGCAACATGTCAGTGCAAAGGTATCATTATTATTACCAAGAGCACGCAACATGTATGTGAAGGAGAAGGGAGGGGGGAGGAGGACAAAAACGTAACCGCCCAGCATGTCTTTTTTTTTTCTCCTTTTATGGTGGTCGACTTCTTGTTTGAAATATTCCTACTGGCAATTCTAGTTTCTTTTTTTGAGTTTTCCAAGACCAAGTTTTTGGTGCACTAACGCTGCCGGCAGGGCAGGGCAGGAAGAGACCAGCCATTTTGCTCCTCTTTGATGCCCAGTGCTTTGTTGGCCACTATCATCTACAACAGTGTTTCCAGCAAATGCGAGATAAACAGACCAACAACATAAAATATTACGATATTTTACATCAGTTTATAAAATTAAATGTTACTAGATGGAGACAAACACTCTTGGTAATGTAAGAGTTCTTTTTCGTCTCCAAAAGGAACACTGACCGCTTCTTGTGCGCTTAGCACTGTAGAAGCAATATTTTGAGAGTATGTTGGAAAAAGTTGGACAAAATGGGGAGGTGTAACTTTACTTGATTTTAGCGTGTGTAAAAAGCAACTAACCAGACTAATTTTTGACTCCAGTGACACTTTCACCCTTCTCAATGACTCCAATGACAAACGCATACGTAGTAGACCTACGAAAAATTACAGAGATGAGAGAAAGTTGAAAACAAGAAAAGAAATGAAAATTAATTTGATTAAGAAATCAGAATTTATAACAAGGCAAGGAAAAGACGACACGGAAGATGGACGCAATCCAATATCAAGGAAGAAAATAGGGGATTTAATTTATTTTGCAGACTCTGTTGCTATTAAGAGATGATGGTAATGTAGGTGGTCGAATTTCTAGCATAGACCTCATAACAGATAGACTTAGCACGCTCCCCCATTTCTGTCTGCGCTAAAACTAATGGGTTTTTGTTTAGATTTTGAATTCATCCGCTAGACCTTATAATAGAATATGACGACAATGCCAGAGCTACCTAGCGGATGAATTCAAAATCACGTTTTAGCGCAGACCAAATTGGGGAAGCGTGCTAAGTCTATCTATTATGAGGTATAGTCTATCTTGAAACCTGTTTTGATTAACTTCTGAGTGATGTTCTTATAAAGCTGTGTTTTGGTAATATCTGGAAGGGATTGCGAATCTATACAATGCATAAATGATACAAAAAAACTGTCAGTTAAACATTGAAAAATAGGTGCGAAATAGAGATGGGAGAAAATAGCGTAGCAGCTATATTCTCACTGCTACTTTGGTTAAATTGCTATCACTGCTATGATCGATGAAAAGATAGCAGCGCTACTGGCTTAACTGCTATTTTTGTCCGAAGCTTACTAAGGATATAATCTATTGTTTCTTTATTCTTAACAAACAGGACTGCTGACAGGACATGACAAAAAGGCAGAGGGACAAGTGCCTCGAGGTCCGAGTCCAGAGATTCTGCCAGAATCCACCAAATGGGGGCCTCTCGAGCATCGATCGCCCTTTGAGTATTATTTTTTACGGCAAAAAAATCAAGAGGAACCCTAAAATTCTACTTACATCCTCCCAATTTTAGATTTATACTCCACAAACTGAAAATCCTGCTAGAATCACTCTACCGGGCCAAAATTATTTATTTATTTATTTTGCATGGTTGAAAAAAAAACAACAACAAAATTCTGGCAAACTGGAGAATGGAGATGAACACCCATTTGGATCTACGAAATATTGCGCCCGAGCCGGATACAGTCATTTGTCTTGAACCCCTGCAGCCCGCCTAAAACTAACACATTTATATCGCATTGGCACATATCAAATGCTTCAAACAGGTTCTGCATAGGTGGAAATTCCCTTTTTGCGTTCCACTAGATCCATGTTTACCCACTGTCTTCAATTTAAACGTTTGTATCAAGCAAGTATCTGTAACTTCGTTTTGGAAGGGGCCCACTGGCTTTCGCTGCTGATCCACGGTGTGTCTGGGCATGAAATGCATATTAAATATAATCACGTCTAAAATATATTAATTCTGCATAAAAGTGAATAACGCCTGGTCCACCTTCCACATCTCTTTATATGTCCCTGATTTAATTGTATTTTGATGTTGTACTGTTCCCTCTCCACCAATTACTTCAAGTTCCGATAATTACATACAATTGTTTTCTGACAGTTATAATAAGAATTAATCTAACGGGAGTCTATCACTCTGACTCTACTGCACACATAACAGACCATAGATAAGTAAGTTACTCTAAAATGGTGCATTTACACTGCTTTCTCGCAGTTTGGAACAAATAACTCCCAATTAGATTAGTTTTTTCTGCGCGGCTATTTTACCTGTTATTGTTAACAGATATTTGCATATAGCAACTACTACTATCACTGTTACGGAAAATAACAGTTTTATCCATCCCTACCGGTAGATGCGAAATTTCCGTGAGTCGGTAGAAGGAAATAAGTACGGATTTATTACTTATTTGGAGCATTAGAGTTCATTGTGAATACATTTCTTGTAAATAACTTTCATTTATAGGTTTTTATTGCGATTTTCTTAATATTTTGTGCTCGATTTTTTATTTTGGAAGAAGGAAATAAGTCCACTATTTTTTTTTTTAATTTTAAAAGTAAACATACAGTACTTGGAAACTGTATGAACAGTACACAAGGATCAAAGGAATGTTCTAAATATTCAATAAGGAAAATGTTCCCTTTCAACAAGTAAAAAAAATATTCTATGGTTTTCGTTAATTTCTCACAAAACAGATTTTTGGATTTCCTTCCTCCAACTACCGATTCAAATGCTGCACATTTTCCTCCTTTAAACTTCATGCTCTATTGTTGTAGTATTAACAGAAAAATACACTTTTAAAAATTTGATACCCACCATGGATAAAAAAAGCAGCTTTATGATTATTAGTATGTCTTAACAGTGTTACCATCTATAACTTTTAATAAACTCAATTCAGTTCTTCTATACAATTTAATTTCCGCCCCTTTCTGTTAAGGCCTAATAAATAACTAATAAACTGAAATGTATATCGTTCAAATAACTCTCCCCACTTTGTTATGCAAGGGCAATAAGTACAATTAATCAGTGAGGATCGCATAATATTTTTATTATTTTTTTAAAATGTTAAGGCCTTTAGGCAACTTTGGGTCAGGGCGTGGTATTTATATAATACATATTAAGCATTGTGAGTGGGTGAGTAGTTAATGCATTTAATCAAAATAATTTACAATCAGGCTCAGGTCGAGATGAGGAAGAGGAAAGGATGTGGGAAGGAGTCGTCCAGGGTTTCAGTTAAAGATACCATCCCGGTATTTGGCTGATATACCTGAGAAAAAACCATAAAAAACGTAAATCAGGATGGTCGGCTGCTGGGATTGAAACTCTGTACCTCCCGACTGCGAAGCCAACGCTTTGATACTGAGCTACGTTAATTTACATATTCTCGAATTTTAGTTTCTATTTTATTTATTTATTTTTTTATTATTTTTTTTATTTTTTATTTTATTTTTATTTTGCCTCTTAGAATAGATAAGTTGGGGCAAAATAATATGTAATATTTTCAGCCCATGGCAAGTTGAAATAAAACGGAAAAGGCTGTTAATAGAGGCTAGATGTTATGACGAAGGTTAGTAAGAGAAAAAAAAAACAGTTTGAGTATTAAAAGAGAAAACACACAAATACAAATGAAAATTATCAACGAATTGATCAAACAGTATACACTATCCAAAGAGATATTTGCTGCAAAAATAAATAATAATAAAAATAACGTGACAGCATTGAATGTTTTAAAAAATAATAATATTTCGTAAATTTATAACACAGCTAGCAACACTGGCATCTAGATTCTATCGCAATGGGTTGACGGATGAAACCAAAGGACCTTGGTTGACTCCCACAACCCTCTCGGTCGACAAGGAAGGAACGGATGAAGCAAAATACATCATCGCAGAAGCTCAGACCGGTTTATCCATTCCAAAGTTGCAGACGTGTTTCCAGCTATGTATGTGTCGGTAGCTTGGGCAATCAACGTCAAAATTATAGCCGGATGTGTAGATATATATGTATCGCGGATTTCGTATCGGTCAAGAGGAAAATGACTATACATCCTCCGGTCAACATAACTAACATTCATTACAAATTCAGGAGATTTAGTATTTTAGCATTAAAATATTATATGAGATGGGGAAGGACTGGAATCATTCCGTTGCTTAATGACGGTGGAATGAACTAATGAAAGTGCCACCATTCTTCCCTTTTGCAACTCAGAACTGATAAATTTTCATTTGAGTGAGTGGTCGCACCAACAACATTTAAACTGAAGCATGACCATAAACAGCTTCAGCTTAGTGTTTATTTCAGTTCAGAGGCCGTGCCACTCCACCTGATCAAGTAACAGCGATTTTCGTTATTAAGTTGTTCAATTCACAGTTAAGTCTGTCTCATAAACAATGTCTACACCTCATAATACAGTTTTTTGATCTCCATAAGTTGGCTTGATGGTTTTGCTGGTCGACAACTTCCGCCGTACTTCACATTATCATACCAGTTACTGCTGCATGTTGAACGATGGCCAGAAAACCCGCTGAGTGCAAAGTTGCAAGTGATTTCTTAACTGAGCAATATAATTCGAGATATTTCCTCTATGGCAGAATCCAAGTAGAATTTCCCGCCTTTTTTTCGTTTTACATCGAATATTCAAATTTGGGTGCAGGCGTGAACTAAAGTTTGTTTCGCACTTCAGTTATGAATTCAATTAACCTTGCACCCACATTTGTAAGTGTTAATAGTAAACTTTAAAACCGTCTCCGGACACTTTTTTTTAGATATTATTCTGTTCCAAAAGTGCTTTTTTGACATAATTTTGAAATTACTCTTATCAGCTGTAACTTGATAGGATTTCGCTGTGGGGAAAATACACCTTTTAAATAATAGTATAAAACAAAGAACTATTGTCTGTTTTAAAATGAACTGAACTGGCATTACTACCTCAACAAAGGATTCTGCCATACCACCCCCCAATTCTCGAAAACCCTCCCCAATAACTTCAAAATGTTTACTGTTAAAAATTCATAAGAATCCTGCAAAATTACTTACACCTTCCTTAATTTTTCTGAACACTCTCCCCAAACTGAAAATCCTGGCAAAATACCTGGCTTCAACGAGGTTTATACCTCTACCCCGGCAAAAGAAACGCATATCCACCTTCGATTGGTAAGATAGTCTTACTGTTCCAAGGCAAATAGTGAAAACAACCTTTTATTTTGAAAATAGTGAACGGAAGTCAAATTGCTACCACGCGTACTGGGACAGGAGTTATGCCAGCTGACCACCACAACCACCATCTTGAATCTTCTAGAGAAGTGGGTGAGTGTAAAATACCAAATCGAAAGAAAAATTCTACAAGGCAATCACGATGTTCTTTTCATTGTATGTTTGATGTTCTGCCTGGAAGCAGGTTTGAATTTCTTTTTAGCCTTTAGACATCTCAGGTCAGGATAGGGTAGGGGAAAGGTTGCGGGAAGGAGTCAGCCAGTAGCTAAGTTAAAGGTGCCAGCTTGGTATTTTCATAACATAACTGAGGAAAATCCTGGAGAAACCTCAGTCAGGATGATGGTTCACTGGTATCGAACCCAGGACTTTCCGAGTGCGAATCCACGATTCTACCAAATGAGTTATGGCCCATGGTACTGGAGACAAGTCTATAAGCCAAAGATCGCTGAACGAGGTGAACCGATGATGGATGGAGATAACGTCTCTAGGGCTAAGGATGGGCTCTACAGTTTAAAATGGGTCCCAAACCAATTGCGTCCCCACGTCCGAAACATTCCGGCATTGTAACTCAAATTCGGGGGAAAAAGGGTAATTTTGAAGATTCTGGAATTTCGTTGTTCCGGAAGGTCTAAATTCTAAAAAAAATCGCAATCTTGAAGCAGTACCGAATTCCTGAACTAACTTCAGGCTCAAGGACTCTGATATCTTCTACAGGAGAATTCCATCGAAAATGACGCCCCAAAACTATTTTCTCCTTTCGCAATAATTTTGATCTCTTCTGAAAGGTACTCCGAAGAATCAGGCTCAATCCTACGGTTCTGGGTAATCGTAAAGATAAGAATCGTGCATACCCGAAACACAGAAGTACGAACCAAAAGAGACAGGTACAGGAAATAAGTGCGTTACCTTTTCATGTCAATTTTAAAACTTGCAATATGGAATGGAATTCACCTTGCTGGCAATGATAAGAAAAAGACAAATTAAAGCGGACGGACCCATTCCTAGGTAATGTAGTTTATTGTTTACTGCGCGCGGGAGGCCTCACCAAGAAACTCATTAAAAGTATGTCACGGTTATTGCCAGTAACTGTATGTCACGATATCATCAGTGTCACGTTCATTAATTTCGATCAGCTGCGTGAGTCGCAATGGCAGAGGAACAGAAACGAAGAAATGCTTCCTTCGTACACTCATCCTGGCCATTGCGTACCGTTTGCTTCCTTCGGTATTCTTTTTCCGTGATTTTTTTGACAGACAGAGAATAGGATAAACAAAACAATGCTCTGAGGCCCACAAGGAAAATGTCATTTCTTCTCACGGAAACTATTTTATACTGTCTGATATGAACTTTGGGTGTCTAAGACATCACATAGTTTTATTATATTCAATTACGATGTCTCTAAGTACAGTGTTGCCAACTATATATAATAATAATAATAAATCACAGCCATATTCAATCCACTAGTGGATGAGGCCTCTCCCCGAAGGAAGGAGTTGGTCTACTGCTCCCACGCTGACCAGACGGGTTGGGAGAGGAGAGCCGAAGCTCTCACTGTGATCGCCACTGT
>JAGDQP010008562.1:0-62490 GCA_022664845.1 Lepisma saccharinum
CTTATTTCTCCTTACAGCTTTATTATACGGGCGAGGTTAGCAAACTGCCTTTAAATTTAACATTTGACATTGAGATCGCCACTTTTCGAATATAGTACTCAATACCCACATAGCAAATATGAAAACAGAATCTCATTATGTCTAATAGTTTAGGAGATATACAGGGTTAAATATTTGACCTTTGACCTCCAGGTCACAAATTTTTAGCTTAATGCCCACATACCAAATGTAAAAACAGAATTTCAATATGTCTAACCGTTTACGAGATATACACTGTTAAATATTTGACCTTTGACCTCGCAAGGGAAGAAAAAGATAGTACTATTGCGGGACCTTCTGCACATTGTACATTAACAAAAAAGAAGAAGTAGAATAGTGTAAGAAAAGGGGCAATTCTGAAGATAGTCCGAAATTTACGTTATTTTATGCATGGTGTTACCGCGAGAAAAAAATAATAATTCAATAGAAACGGCGACAGGTTGTTAAACTATAAGAAAGAAGACAGGTCAGGTGGCTAGGGGTCGACTTATGACGGGCCACGCTCCATAGTTACTAAACTAACCTATATCAAAATAAAGTTTACCAAAAGTTTAGCCAGCAAAGAAAAGTAACAATTTTGACGCAATTATTAACATGTTACAGACGGATGGCCGACTGCAAATATCGATCCTAGGTCCTTTCTATTATAAGTTAAACATTTGACACAGAGTTTTGTACTTTTCACAAAGAATAATGTTTTATCGGTGCGTTTATTCATTTGCCAATATTTAACGGTTAGAAGCCTGTGCCTTGTGGGGTTGCTTCAGAAGGGGGAGGGAAAGAAACTATATTGCTAATAATACTTATCTAACGAACACAAAAAAGAGTAAAACAATATTTATTACTACCACCACCACCACCAAATTACCATTGCCTTATCACCATCTAACGTTTGGTTATAAGGTTGTAGCAGCCATAATTAATGTTTTACGTGCGTAAATTTCATTAGGCTATTATTTTCACTTAAGGGAAACACACACACACACAAAGAATTATAATTTCACTCACCAATTTTCGCTCTGCTTTAGTAAGCACCAACAACTCTGCCTTCCTTCCACACAAAAAACCACAAACTAAAGTGAAAAACATGGATATTAGTCACGCGAGAAATGTAGGTGTTTGTTAAGTGTAGCCTCTGTGCAGGGCGAAAGGAGATGGCGCAATGCTCTTTTTAATCACTACAGAGGCTATAATTCGTCCCTAAACACACACCCTGCGCAGAGCCTAAACAGCTGGCGTGAGCCGTGTATGTGACTCATTTTCAGTACTTATCAGCTCGCAAATATTACAGCTATTTTATTAAAAAGGCATTCGTGCAGGAAAGTTAAATTCTATATGTTTAGCCGTTAGGTATAAAAACATGCCCAGTGTTAAATAGTTGTTATTTTTTGGAAAAAGTGAGTGTAGCATTTTATATATAATAATATGTCTAAGTATAATGTAGGGAAATATTTTTTCATAAAATAATTATATAATAATACCCTTATACTCTGCTATCATAACCTTATGTACTATGTTAGCTTACACCGAGCTCGTGCCCTTTTAAAATGTAATTACAACAACCAGAACTAATACACTGTGTTCTTTAGCAAATATGCCATGGGGTGGGGTGGGAAAATAGCCTACTTTTACCTCCTACACCACGTTCCGTAGGTTAGGTGTGCTATGTTCTTTTATAAAATGCTCCATGTTCTTTAGCAAATATATCACGGGGACTGGGGGGGTAATAGAGCGCTAGAGTATAGTCTACAATGACCTCCTATATCATGTTCTATAGATTAGCTCGAGCACGTGGCTCAGGGTTTTATAATATGACTCGTACTCTTTTATGAAATGGATTAAATTCTGATTAAATACAAAACAAGGTCAAGTGTCGCCATTCTACTGGCATCAATATCTGATAATGCACCCATAGAGTTTGTAGTCCCCGGCCACGCTGATGATTATATTGATTTACCCCATACAATGCTACATATTAAAGCTAGAATTACTAAAACGGATGGTTCTGATTTAACATCTGCTGATAAGAAAATTGGTCCTGTAAATGATTTTCTAAGTACAATGATAAGTGAGGTACAAAATATATCTGAATAATCAAATAATTTCCCATTCTTTCCACACATATCCATATCGATCATATATTGAAAAACTATTGAATTATAATGCCAATGCAAAAACAACTCATCTTCAGAGCGCAATGTGGTTTAAAGATACTGCCGGTCAAATGGATAGTTTGGTTGATAGTATTAATTCTGGTTTTAAACAGTGTTCTCTTCTCACGGGGTTAAGTCGGCCCTTTGAATTAATAGACTATATTCACGGTGATATTTTCAATCAGGAGAAATTTCAATTGAGTGTTGTACAGCTGCGTATTAAGTTAATTCCCGCCAAACAGGCTTTTTGTCTAATGGGCGAAGCTGGAGCTGAGGAGAAAGTTGTAATTACAGATGCAACACTCCTTGTAAAAAAGGCTGACGTGCCGCCTACTGTGAAAATAGCCCAAAATAAAGTATTACAAAATCCTAAATTTAGAGTAAAATATCCTATAACATAAGTGCAGTTGAAAACCGAAACTTTTCCTCAGGGTATTATGGACACCACACTTCTTGATTTGTTTTCTGGAATAGTGCCTAAACGTATTATTATTGGTTTTGTTACTAATAGCGCTTTAACGGCACTTATACCACAAATGCATTTAATTTTAAGCATTTCAGTATGTCATTCTTTACATTGTATGTTGACAGAATTCCTGTTCAATCTAAACCACTACAACCGGATTTTGATAATAAGCTATATATTCAAGCATATTCTACGTTATTTACAGGTTCTGGTATTTATTATTCTAATCAATTTTATGAAATTTCGCTTCGCGAGTATCCTAATGGTTATACTCTACTGGTGTTTGATTTAACTCCCGATTCTAGTGCCAGTTCAGCATTTCATACTAGCCTCCAGCGACAGGGAAGTAAACGATTAGAAGTTTATTCTAACCAAGCACTGCCATCTCCTGTAACAGCCGTTATTTACGGTGAATTATCTTCTGAACTGGAAATTTATTTCCAACGTAAAATATATATTCATTAAAAAAATGTTAAATACCGTTGGACTTTGTGAGTCATTACCGCAGAATTTGCCCGATGGACATTTTATAGATGTATATGCTGCAGATCAATTACCTAGCTTTATGCATACACTGTCGGCAGCCTTAGTTATTATTACTGATCCTAGTAATACGCCTGGCGAGCATTGGATTGCCGTTTATATATGTAATACGGGCCATGGTGAATATATGGACAGCTATGGCCTTCCACCATATATACCATGTCATATAAAGTTTCTAAAACGGAACTGTTTATTCTATACGTGAGACGTATTCAAGGTAATTTATCTCAATTCTGTGGACACTACTGTGTTCTCTATTTAGCATGTCGTGCGTCTGGCTATTCACTACAGGTCTTATTAAATACATTCTCAACCGCCAACACTGATGTTAGCGATATTATGCTTTGTTGACGGGAATGTCCCAGGCGTGAGATTAAGTTCTCCGTAAGCCTTATGTGTGTGTGTTGGCCCTGGAGCCGGTTAGATGTGTAATAGTGTTTTTTAAATTTAGGTACCTGTAGTCTTTTATGAGATATTTAGTATAATAAAAAGAAATATTTAAAAAACGGTATTTTTATTAATTCCATGTTATTAACAAATAAAGAGGTGTCGTCCTGGCGTTTTTGAACACCATCTTCCTTCAACTTATTGTGTGTTTTTTGCTTTGAGGATCCACCAACGCACACATTGCACGAGCAGAGTCAGAAGATTTACAACACATTGTGTGTGTGTGTGTAACGGAGACGTACAAATTTGACGATTAATATTCTAACCATACTCCTTTCTTCATTTGTCAATAACCGTGAGGAGAACAAAATTGTCCACCGCAAACATACAGTGAATTTTCTGCCAAGAGAATATTGGTAAACAAAACCATCATTCTTCACTACACTCACAAACAGTACAGTTTGCATTTATTTCTTAAAGCAGAGTATGCTACTTTTCGTGCCGGGACTAAGTAATTGCGTTAGAGCTTGAGTCACTGACCGTGATACGTAATGCAGTAAGAAAAAAAACACTGTATTCCCCGGCCTGAAAATTGTGTTCGTAATCTAATTGCTGTTATGTTAAATAGATGGGCTGACTTAGGGGCTGAAAAATGGTTGGTAGCTTTTTATAAAATGCCCTCCTATGCCATGTTCTTCAGTGCCAAAATGCGTCTCATACAGCGCTGGAATAGCCTGCTCTTCCATGTTCTTCAGCAAATGCGCAATTGCGTCTCGTACAGCCCTGAAATATATGTTAGCTGGAGTACGTTCTTCCGTAGTCTTTTATGAAATGCGAGCCCCCGAGAAAATGCAATATTCTTCAGCAACCACAACAAATGTGCCACGGCGGCTTGTACAGCCCTGGAAAATAGACTCCTGGGTATGGTATGGCCTACTATACTGTGTTAGGTAGGTTAGCTAGAGTACGTTCTTCAGGGTTTTATAATATAGCTTGTAGCCTTGTATGATCCAGATTAAATTCTAATTCCATCACTCTACTAGCATCAAGATCCATATCCGTGGAATTGAAATTGTCACAGAAGTCAGGGAAATGAATGGCCTGGAATTCTTCCAAAGAACACTCAGAAAGTGAGTTTGCAACACTAGCTCCTGCATCTTCTTGATTAGCAGGTAGAATTGAACTCGGACCTGCAGGTCAGCTACTACCCTCTGGGTTAATGTTCTGTAACTCCGCAAGAGTGGGATTCCAGGGCTGATTACAAAGGACGCACTTGCTGATGACCCTTTTAGGTTCGGCGGTTTTCTTGAACTGTTGTAAGTATTCCCCTTTTCGATTACTTGCTTCGAAATCGATAGTAAAGATCAAGCGAAGGTGTAATACAGGGTTACTCGTCGACGCTGCACTGACAGCTACATTACGAGTTTTGGGCGGTTCATAGAAACACCAGCCTTGATAGAAATTAAAGGAGGTATGATAACGCGGTCCCCAAACTGAATTCTGCATAGGGAGAATTTGCACGCACAGATGTTCACTCGAAATTAGTAATATGATTTTATTTTCATTTTTGGGGACCCACCTTCCACCCCTGTCTTTATGCATTCTTTGCACAAAATGGGTTGTGCACTTCCAAGGGCGTGCAGCATGAGCAGTTGTTCGCTCTTCCCATTTTGGGACAGGCAGTCCCTGGAGATTCTTGGATTGCCGGTGTTCCGACAGTCCGAGAAACTCCTTTGTTGCCTCAGTTTTGACTTCAGGTGTTGCGTGTTCTCCTGGTCATTGTTCCTAATTTTGGAACTTTTCTTGTTGGGGATGCCCTACCATTATTTCTTATTTGCAATTTTATACAAAAAAGACATTTAACATATAGAACAACACACACACACACACACACACACAAGGACAGCACAACATAGACGCCGACTCAAGATGGCTTCTTCTTCTTTTTCTGAAACGATAAGAAAAGAGGGGTAGGGAAATGAAGCTGGACTGCAACGTAAGTATTACTGATATTTTCTCACAAAGGTTTTGCTGGTCCGTTCTGTTTTTCCATTCCTGTTTCCCTTCCTCCTTTACTCACGCAGTTAGTCTTGTTTCTCAAGTCACATTCACATCACATACTCAACACTTAATGGCTAGTATATTTAAGAATGTTTGAATGCTTGTGTCCCGGATTCCAGGTCACTCACATTTAGTTTCTGTTTCTATTTTTCGGTTTCTTGTTTTTATCTTCTATTTTATTTAGCCTCCCGTCACCACTCACACACACGCAAACTACAACTTGAGCGTCCCTTGCTGGCGGGTTCCTGCAGCAAGGCACCTACCAGGACACCGCTGGTTTCCAGCGGGCATACACTCGCTCACGTTTACTCATATTCACTGATCTTGATTTTATTTAGCTTGATTTTGTGCACTGTTGTTGGTTTATTTTTTTTTAATTTTTCCTTTTTTTAATGGAGTTTAGTTATTGGATTGTGTCTAGTTTGCTTAGGTTATGTTCTTTAGTTTCGGGTTGTTCCAGTTCCCAGACTGTCTCATCCCGCCTGCTGATAGCGAAGTTCGCGATCGTCGAACCGGCCGCGCAGTCGTCTCGCTCGCGAGGTCCGCGTCACGTTTCCCTCCATGAGGTATCAGCTGCCCAACCTGTTTTCTATTGGTCAGCATCTGGTCTTCGCTGCGCCTGACCTTAGTCGCCTCCGGATATAAATTTCTTTCTGTGATACTCTGTTACTTTTTGTGTTATCTCCTGGAGAACAATCGCGTTCTGGTGTTCTCAGAACTTCTGCGATTTTCATATCCTCCAGGAGAGTTCTTTCTTCGCCAACCAGGTTTTCTGTTTCTTCGCATTTTCGCATTACGTGTTCCGGGGTAGCGACCGACCCACAGGCGCGACACAGGTTATCCTCGACTATACTCATATCTTTTAGTTTCTTCCTGAATGGGCAATGTCCCGTGATGAAGTGTAGCAATCCTCCCGTAATCTCCACGTTGAGCTCCATCCTGCCAGCCACGTCCGGTATTATACTATATAATCTTCTAGCTTTCCGGCATTCTTGCCATAGATGCTGCCATGCATTGGTTAGTATTTCCTGCACATCCTGTTTGTTGTCCACAGGAGCATGTAGTATCCTAGTGACTTTTTCGTTATTTTTCTTTTTGATCCAATACATAGCACCTAGCTTTTTGACTTGTAGGTGCAATGACAGGGTTGCTGTAGCCACCTGGAGTGCCTCCACCGGCGTTGTTCTGTATGCTTCTGTGAGTCTTATCAGAAGTTGCCTTTGAGCGCGGTTTATTGTTTGACTTTGTCTAATATCGTCCATCCGGTGGCTTCAGACACTGGCGGCGTATCCGACTAATGATCTTATGATGACGTCATGGTACAGCTAAACAATTTTGATCGGTGTTCTTAGTTCTTTTATCGCAATGCTTACTAGTTTGTGTGCTACTTTGATTGCTTTGCTTGATATCAGTTCGGTGTGTTTTCTGAAGTTTAACCTTTCGTCAAGTGTTAGTCCTAAATATTTAAAAGTTTGTACTCTCTTAATTGTTTTATTATTGATTTTGATTATGGGTCCTCTGTTTAGATTAAGTTTTCCTTTAAATAGTACAAATTTTGTTTTCTCTGCTGAGACTGTTAATTTATTATTACAGCACCATGACGCCATTTATCTTGTGACTGCGTTAGATTTCCTTTCTATCTCCAATCTGCTGTTTTCTTTTATTACCACCGCCAGGTCGTCCGCAAACCCTACCACTCGTTCTACCTCTTGCAATTCATTAAGCATCTCCAGACATGACTGGAAGGTTAGGTCCCAGAAGACCGGTCCCAGAACCTACCCCTGAGGACATCCTCTTGTCGGTCTTTTGCTCACAACTCCATCGGCCGTACTCACTTCTATTCTTCTATTACAAAAATAATTTGTAATAACTTTCCAAATTTTGTGTAGCTTTTTAGGTTTTCAATCTCTCTCATTAGAGCTGGCCACCACAGGTTGTCGAACGCCCCCGCTATGTGAAAGAATATTCCTATAGTATTTTTACACTCATCATTATTAAGTTGCTGAATTTTGTTACAGAGCTCGTTGATGGCGTCTTCAGTAGATTTATTTTTCCTAAAACCAAATTGTAAGGTACATTCATTAATATTTGTATTTTTATTATTTATCTTCCCTGCTATTACTTTTTCGAATATTTTGCTTACGACGTTAAGCAGGCAGATAGGTCTATATGACTTAGGGTTTGTTCTATCCTTGTCTTCGCCTTTCAAGAGTATAACCAGCATTGCCTTCTTCCACGAGGTGGGGAAGATGCATTGTTATAAGCATTCGCGAAAAAGTCTTATGAGGTATTGAGTCCAGATATCTTTGATTTCTTTATAGAATTCGCTCTTTATATCGTCTGGGCCTGGGGCCTTTCCATTTTTAAGACTTTTTATAGCTTGTTCAACGTCCCAGTTTGTGACAATGAGCTCTTCATTATTTCCTTCGTCTTGCTCGGGGTTGTAGGTCTTGGATGCTTCCCTCGTGAGTGTATTCTGCTCATTGTCGTCATTTTCTAAATCATCGGGGAACAATTTTGCGAAGAGCAACTCTGTCGTATCCTTCCAGCTGGTGGTATACTGCCCATTGTTGTTTTTCAAGGTGTTTAGGGTGCCCTTCGTCTTTATTTTACTCATCACAATATTGTATGGTATTCCCTATGGGTCCAGGTTCCAGGTTCTTTTTTTGTGGTCGCGTAGCTCATTCTCGAATTGTTGTTTGATTTCCCTATACTTGTTTAGCCTACTTTGCCTCAACTCGTGGTCTCCAGCCACTCTGTAACTTCTTCTAGCTGCTTTTGATTTTCTTTTTAGCTTTTCTAATGCCGCTGTCCAATACGTTTTTTTAATTTTTAGTTCCACCTTTTTTATTTGGGATGGCTTCTTCGATGGCATTTTTTGTGGCCAGCTCTAGTTCCTCCGTCAAGTTATCAATATTACAATTTCTGTCGATCTGTGGTAAGTTTATTTTGTTATTAATTTTTTTCCAGTTTATTTTTTTTTACATTATATTTAAATACTGTTTTGTCTTCTTGATCCTCTTCATGATCTTAGTTTTAGATTTATGTTAAATCCGATGGCGTTATGGGCACTCGCTGTTGCATCTTCCCCGACTCTCCAACCCGTTAAGTCATTATACACGTTTCCCCTGGACATGGTTACATCTATAGTAGACTCCACCCCGGCCCTGCCCCTAAATGTCGGAGGTTGTCCTTCTCTATTGTGGATGTTTAAATTAAACTGTTGGATCAGCTCTTCGAATATTTCCCCATTACCGTCAGATCCGAGGCAGTGCCACAGCGGGGACTTTGCATTCAGATCCCCCCACAATCAGTATATCCTTATTATTAAAAGTATTCAGAATATTCTCCAATCTCATTACAAACATCTCGGTCGGAAAAGAGAACTGACAGTAAATATTGACCACTAACAGCTTTCTCTTTTTATTGGTTATATCTAGACACTGGATCCACCTGTCCGAGTATTGGGCATGCTCTAGGGTTTCTATATTCTTATTGAATATCAGCGTTGCAACCATAGGATTTTCCTCCCTTGGCAGCACCGCCACGACATCGACCGGAAATCCCTGCAGTTTTCCCTTCCTGGTGTATGGTTCCTGTAGGCATGCCACGTTCACGTTCTCCTCTTCACATAGATGTCTTAGCTCGGCGCATGCTAGTTTGGATCTATCCGCGTTTAGCTGGATGATATTAATCATGATTTATGGTTGTCTAGTGTAGACGTGGCATGGAGGAAAATTTTCTGCTGGATTGAAGGTTATCCACCCATATGCCATAACAAAATGCCGATAGACGCTATTCAGTCGGAAGGTCTCGTTTCTTCTTTCAAAAACCTTATCTACCAGCTTGAGCAGGTCGCCTTGGTCTGACGTAATTCCATCTGATTTTAGATTGATTCTGTCTACCTCTTCAATTATCGGGAAGGTGATGCTTTTACCTTGTGGATTATTTTCCTTATGATGACTCTCAGTGCAGCCGTCAGAGTGTTGGTCTCCTCAAGTCTCGACAGGCTATAGTCCAGTTGCAGGGCGCTGTACAGAGTTCTGGGGTCAGATGCAATTTTCATGGTTTCTTTGTTCGTCACTCTCTCTCCCCAGGATTATGCATATCCTCAGTAGTGTCTATTCCGTCTATTTTTTCCTTTCTCGGTGTTTCTACGACTGCATGATCGCTCCTATATTCCTTTGCTTTACCTCTTTTGTACAACTTCGGGATCCAGGATTTCCACCTCTTCTTCTTCTTCCTTACGTCCTTTCCTCCTCGGGTATAGTCTGCTTGTCCGTCCCGAATCGCTAGTAATATGAATATGAGGCCTAAGTGTGGTTATATTCCTCAGTAACTATGCTGTCATAGATTTAATATATGAGCGTCTGGACGTTTAGATAAATCACGCCGCTAGAAAAGGTTATTGAAGTACAGACGAACTACGTTGAATGCACATAAAATTTCAGCCCGATACTGCGTCTCCTCCTGTCAGACTAGAAAGTTTTTATTTGAACCCCGTACATACAAATATAAATACAACGAAAGTACTTCCAAGAATGTTTCCGAAGTACACTGAAGTGCTAAAAGTCATGGGATACCTACCTAATAACGTGTGGGACCACCTCGAACACGGCGGAGTGCAGCAGCTCTACGTAGCAGGGACGCGAGTAGTGGCGTCACTTGACCACACTTAGTGAGAAATTAGCCATTTTTACCATCGCTGGACGATAGCAAGAAGTCGATTTTCCAGGGCTGCATAATACGCTGTGTCGCCGTTTTTGTTTACAATGTACAAAAGGTTATGGCACCCTTTTCATCCCCCTTCGTGAAAGGCTAGGACCCTTTTTTGCACCCCCTAGTCATAAAAGACCTTTTTCATCCCCTACGAAGTTGCAACCCCTATTTAACATGGTAGAGATTGCGGCCCCTCTTTTATCGCATTCTTATAAAAGGCTACGAGCACATTTTGACCTAGCCCAACATAGGGGTGAAATTCTTTTGCATCCCCATATTTAACATAGCACAGAGTACACGTCCTCTAGGATATTTGACCTAACATAGGACTTCCTCTAGGCTAGCTGATATATCTCGCATCCCCGATTTTATAAAAGGCTATCAACCTTTTTTTGGCAATTGGGCCCGTTATCTCGGAAACGGCTCAAAATATCGCAAAAATAAATCGAAAAATCTCCCCTTGTCGTTTCTCAAAATAATATATCTAAATCCAAGGTTTGGTGATGATCCGATAAAATTTTGGCAATTTGGCTCGATATCTCGCAAACGGCTCAAAATATCGCAAAAATAAGTCGAAAAATCTCCCCTTATAAAGCTCTTGTCGTTTCTCAAAATAATATATCTAAATCCAAGGTTTCGTGATGATCTGATAAAAATTAGGCAATTTGGCTCGATATTTCCGAAACTGCTAAAAAAAATTATTCCTTTTATTATACTAAAAATTTTATTATATAAAATAGACTACAGTCAATTTTTTCCAAAAAAAAATACATGGCGAAGATTGCAGAGGGCTTCCACCATAGTCTACAGTGTAACATAAATTTGAAGTTTTTGTGTATACTGCTAACTGAACTCATCTGGCTATTCATCTCGCGATCAACCACACACACATATATGGTTTACGGAGAACTTAATCTCGCGCCAGGGACCTACACACATGGTTTACGGAGAACTTAATCTTGCGCCAGGGACCTACACACATGATTTACGGAGAACTTAATCTCTCGCGTAACGGACCATTCTCATAAGCGAATAAAGCATAATATCGCTAACATTAGTGTTGCCGATTGAGAATTTATTTAAGAAATCCTGTAGTGAATAGCCAGATCCACGACATGCTAAATAGAGAAAACAATAGTGTCCACAGAGGTGAGATAAATCACCTTCAATGCGTCTATTATTCCACGTATAAAAAAAAAGATTCGTTTTAAAAACCTTATATGATACGGTATATATGGTGGAAGACCATAGCTGTCCATATATTCACCGTGCCCTGAATTAGAAATATAAACAGCAACCCAATGTTCAGCGGGCTTATTACTAGGATCAGTATTTATAATAATGGCTGTAGGAAATGTATGAATAAACGGAGGTAGCTGATCTGCAGCATATACACCTATAAAATGACCATTGGGCAAATTCTGTTGTAATGTCTCATAAAGTTCAAGGGTATTTAACATTTTTCTTTTAATTAATATATATTTTTCTCTGGAAATCAATTTCTAGTTCTGATGAGAATTCGCCGTAAATAACCGAGGTTACAGGAGAGGGCAGTTCTTGCTTAAAATGAACCTCTAATCGTACACTTCCCTGTCGCTGGGGGCTAGTATGAAATGCAGCACCAGCACTAGAATCGGGAGTTAAATCAAACACCAGTAGAGTATAACCATTAGGATATTCGACAAGTGAAATATCATTACCTTGATTAGAATAATAAATACCAGAACCTGTAAATGTCGTAGAATATGCTTATATACAGTATATAGCTTATTATCAAAATCCGGTTGTAGTGGTCTAGATGGAACAGGAGTTCCATCAACATACAATGTAAAGAATGACATACTGAAATGCTTAAAACTAAAAGGATTTGTCTGATAAGTACCATTGAAAGCTGTGTTAGTAACAAACCGAATAATAATACGTTTAGGCACTATGCCGGAAAACAAATCAAGAAGTGTGGTGTCCATAATGCCCTGAGGTAAAGTCTGTCTTGTCCTGCACCTTTGTTATTGGGTATTTTACTATAATTTAGGATTTTGCAATACTTCATTTTGTGCTATTTTCACCGTGGACGACACATCAACGTTTTTCACAAACAATGTTGCATCTGTAATTACAACTTTCCCCTCTGCTCCAGTCTCGCCCATTAGACAAAATACGGGTTTCGCTGGAATCAGATTAATACGCAACTGTACGCTCCTTAATAGAAATTTCTCCTGATTGAAAATATCACCATACCCCAAAACAATAAAGGATCTAGGTATAATATTTGATTCCAAATTGCTTTTTGACGTTCATGTAGTCAAAGTTGTTAACGAAGCGTATAGAAATCTGGGATTAATAATAAGAATGGGAAAGGATTTCAGGAAGACAGAAACTCTCATACGTCTATTTCACACATATGTAAGATCAAAAATTGAATACGCTACCATTATCTGGAATCCAAGTACTGCACATATCTCAGACAAACTGGAAAAAATCCAAGCAAAATTCCTAAGATTCCTGGTATACAAAGAAACAGGCGTTTATCCGAGAACTGATAGCAAAAAAATATTAAATACAAACTTTAAGATGATGAGTCTTTGGAACAGACGTACTCTTCATGAAATAATTTTTCTAAACAAAGTGTTTACAAATAGAATAGATTGTATAAATCTGCTCTCAAACTTTCAGATACATGTCCCATCAACCAAAACCAGAACAAAAAACTCAGGATTCTTTTATTATAAAAAACCGCGAACAAATATTATGCAAAAGTCACCAACTTTGAGAATGAGCGCAACCTATAATGACATAAGTAAAAGAGTCGAGGAAATTGATTTTCATAACATGAATCTTAAACAAATTCATAACATTGTAAAAAAACTGTATGTTGATTGCGCTCCTAGCGGTGACAGTAATCTAAAATATGGAACATTGTAATTAGGTTCTCCTGTTGTGTTCTAAATAAATAAATAAAAGGGCTGACTTAACGCTGTGAGAAATAATCGTTGTTTAAAATCCTGATTATTATTATCGGCCACACTGTCCATATGACCGGCAGTATCTTTAAACCAGATTGCGCTCTGAAGATGAGTTGTTTTTGCATTGGCATTATAATTCAATAGTTTTTCAATATACGATCCAAATGGATATAAATGTGAGGAATATGAAATTATTTGATTATTCAGATATATTTGTACCTCGCTGAACATTGCACTGAGAAAAACATTTACAGGACCAATTTTCTTATCAGCAGTTGTTAAATCAGAACCATCAGGTTGAAAATTTTTAATTTTACCTCTAATACGTAGCATAGTGTGTGGTAAATCAATATAATCATCACCGTGGCCGGGGACTACAAACTCTATGGATGCATTATCAGATATTGACGCCACAGGTTTATACGGCACTATTTTATTATCAATAATACTCGTTTGAACAGGCAGACCCGCAAATTAATCTAATTCTGATTTCGTACACTCACACTGCATTTTGCTTTTCTGTTATTAATATACTCATTACATTATGTTTATAATACCGTATTACGTCTGCGCAAATGTAGTTTTACACATATACTGCCATATTGGAAAGGAAGTGGATTACCCGTGCTATCTCTTAAATCAATAATAATTTGATCAAACTGTTTACGTTGTACGGGGACATAATGAAGATTTTCAAAGACATGAACATTACTAGCACCATACTCTTTAATATTAGTATTTATAATACGCATTAGTGGAGCAACAGTATCGCTTGCCAGCTGAGGTTCTACAATATCACTATAAATATACACGTGTACGTGTAGCGATTTCTTTAAATCAGGCGGATAACGCGCATGATGGACAAGTGCAATATTATCTTGCTGAATATGATAAAAAACTAGTATTTTTGCTAATTCGGGTGATAGACGAACTTCAACCCCACCGTCATATTTTCTCACTCTACTGACCTCAATGCGTTTTACCAAAGTTTTAACTTTTAATTGTAAATTTAATTTATCGCTTTTATGATTAATTTGAGACAGAATATCGTCAACATGATAATAATGGCCGGGCATTACTTTAGTTATGTTCCAGCTGACATTATCCGTGGCGCAGTAATATTATTCGTATATTTGGAAACATTTTGAAATTAACCTGTGTAATGTACTTCAACAACAGCTGTTTCCCACTCACCTTTCTCGAGCACGAGAGGATGATATAATTTTGTAGTATAACACGCCAGAGTATTTTGCGGGAAATATTCTATAGAACTGTTACTGGGAAGTCTGAGGTAAAAACTAGTACGCTGCTCCATAATTAATTGAAAGTATCTCTCTTCTTCCTCTTTTTCTTTACACCACCAACTGTTTGCTTATTTTTACGTTTTCCTCCTCCTACCAACACCTGATTTATTTGATTTTGTGCTTTATTCTTTAAATTTATATTTGCTTCCTGCCAACCTGCATTTTGGTTTATTACTATTTGGTACGTCTTCGGCTACATTAATTCCAGCACGTAACAATTCTTTACCAACAGTTTCTGCACCTTGTTCCAATAATGGAAATATAGTACGAAATAAACCACCTAGAAAAGTACCAATACCATATATTTCTTGGTATGGTCCACCTCTATATACATTATAACCACTACCTGCTTGATGCGAATAATATTGGAGATAAGGATCATTCAGTTTTTCTGCTACATACAGAAATATAACACTAGTTTATAATATTGTATTATTATTACCATCCTTTTTCAGGCATAGAAAAAGGTCTTATTTCCATTTTATAACCACACACATCTACGTTACCTCTTAACAGAGGACAGTATGGAGTTCAACGTTTATGGTTTTTTAAAGGTGATATTAATAGCTTGTAAATTACCTAATTCTAAAGTTCAAAATGCACATCTTACAATATCGGGTAATCTAACAAAATAAAAACCACACTCTGCAAGTGGACGTGGTGGAACTTTCCATTGCCCCGGTCTTTTAAATGTTGCTAGCCGTTCGTAAATAGGATACTTTAATCCATGAATTAAATGAAGCAGGATAACCCCGCCACCGAACAAGTATTCGTTTACATTTAACTTCTAAAATTTCGTCTATCTCGTAAACTCTGGGTAGTGGCACAGCATCTATTTTGTCTTCGTAAAATGTACCATCAATCACATCACCATTTAAATTCTCTAATACATAAACCAATTTATTTTCCTTATATTTTATTTGTTTTATTTTAAATATTTCCCGAGTCCAATTTTTTTGGTAACCTTTTGCAAAATGTCGTTTTGCCTTAGTAATTTGCAAAGTATCCCTTTCTTTATATTTTTTTGCTTTAACATTAGTACTGGTTGGTTTTTTCACCAATCTATTCCACACTTGTTGAAACGTATCTTGGTTCACTAGAGCTGGTGGTAATTTGTGAGCTGCGTGTGGCCTAGCATTATATCCGGGAACTAGTCGGGGGAGCACATCTACGTAACGTAAAGTCTTCTTCGCTGTAAAATATTTCCACATTTTTTGCTTCAGGCTGCGATTAAAACATTCTACGAGGGTTTCCTTAATATTAGGGTTTTCGGTTGTGAAAAAATGAATATGTTGCTTTTTTAAGTATGCCTGGAATGGCCTGTTAATAAACTCTGTACCTTTGTCTGTTTGTAGCCGGAGAGGTTTACGCCTGGGGGTACATGCAAATATTTTCTCGAATGCCTTTATAATATTTTTACCAGTTTTACTACGAACAGGTACTTACTGCCCATGCATAGCTACTAAATATATCAATCACTGTTAAAATATACCGGTACCCATCATTATGTTTTTGTAGACTTTGCATATCGTTTAAATCAGCCAGCCATTGATCGTCAATATTAAACACAAGATAGGGATTCCGTTGAAACAGTTTACGTACTGGTTTATGCAGTGTATATGTCGGTTGTTCTTTTAACAATTCTTCCACCCTGTGTAAAGGTATTGATTTCTTTATAGCTTTCCATAATGCTTGAGCTGTTGAAAACGAGGCAGGGTGTGAAGGGTTATAGTAAATATTAGCTAATTTCTTCATTATTACAGTTTATAGTTGCACCAATTGACAGCGTTTTTACGTTTACGTGATGGCTCCGGCTCCTCTTCCTCCTCCTCCGCTTTTTGGGGAGCAGCAACTGTCAGCTTTCGAATATACTCTATTCGTTGAGGGTTACCTATATACTCTAAGGGTATATTTGATTTTGCTAATAGTACGGGAAATGGTTCCAAACCGGTTGGTGGAATATTTTTCTTACGACACCTAACAAAATCGATATTAAATCTACTATATTAGCACCAGGAATTGATTTACCATATATATTAACATTACCTTTAGCATCCCAGTGAATGTCGGGATTTTGTTTTAATTTACGTAATAAAGGGCTTCCTTTACGCAGGCAAATTTCGGGGAGGGTAGATATTATCTCATCATCATCCTCTTCCTCATTCTCCTCCTCCTCCGCACCACCCCGTTTCTTAGTAGTATTAGTAGAAGCAGTAGTAGTTGTTGTTGCTACCGGTTTTTGAACAATGTGTAAATATTTTTGCAATACCTCTCTATGTTGTACCCATTTTTCTTCTACACTCATTATCTTATTATTTAAAATTTCTTTCATCTCGTCATCGAGATTAGATATAGTTTGATAATAATGTAATTTTTCGGGCGAAATTAAAATAAGTTTTTTCGCATGCTGCATTATTTAAACAGACTAGATAGTAAACCTAGAATGGGTGCAAGCAATGCAGTGAGAAAACTACCTTTTTGTATAATTATACGTTTTTTCTTTTGTTTCAACGTCGGTCCTTTCTTTACCAAACACCTAAACTGATTTTTATATTTCTGCAATTTATGTTTCTCCTTTTTATTTAACGGAACGTTTCCTTGCAATACGTTATAGGAACATTCACAAATAGAACGAATTAATTCGGAATCTGCATTTTATAATATCGCCTTGCTTGCTTTAGGTTTTGCCTTTGCTAATAGTCTTAGTAAGTGTGCATTCTGCTTATTAATCATTTTTCTTCGTCTATTATAAGAAAAATAGTTTTTAAAATATATAAAATATTGAAGTTAGTATTATTTTACAGGCACATAAACATAACTGAATGAATCCGAGTGGAAAACATTTGTTTGAACACGCTGCTCATCGGTAGTATTTGTTTTAAATCAAATAGTAGGTAACCGTGAGCATTTTGGGTTGCATCTTGGTAGGCTTCCTGAATAAACTTTGCGTTACCTGGATACAATTGACGTGCCAGGTAATTAATTTGAGCCTGGTCTCTAGGATTTTTAAAACGTACTATATATTGACAATTTAATGAAATATCACGCATACCTTTAGCCTGATGGAATATATTTTGAGTAATAAAAATAACACTTAAATTTCTATGGTGACTATTCCTATTCTTTGGTGAAAATATCTACAAGACGGTTATTACATTCACGCATTAAATCATATATAATTATAAGGTGCAGGCCTTCTTCCGCTGAAAATTCATCACCCCCGAGGCAATCCTTCTTTAATTTTACAACATGAAGAGAGAGTATTGTATAAGGGTTGCCATTCGCCATAACACCATACTATATTTTTCATTTTTCAGCATAATGCTGTGGGTGGAAATGTTTTTACAAAGGACGTCTTTCTACATCCTGTCGGGCCGGCGACATTACATGTAAATGGATGTTGAAACTCCATATTCTAATATATTATACAATAAATTAGTAATATAATAAAACATAGTTATTATTACGATTTAATAATGGCAGTACTTCCAGTACAATTTGTTTAGGCAAACTACAACATTTTGGAATAGTATTATTCTGTTCTAAACATTTTCAGCATATTTTGTTACGTCTTCACATAGCTGTGAACATGCAAATATTGCCTGTTGAATACATGGCATGTCGAGATAAACTTTTCCCCACGTATACAGACTAAAATTTTCCTGGCCGTTATTGTCATCATCTGATGAACGAATAATACATTGGCAAATACTCTTAAAATTATTCGATAATGATAGCTCATAATTAGCGCTAAGAGAAAATTCTGTGGGCAGTGAAGTTTCTGTAGTCGAATTAAAATAGCTGTCAATATGTAGAAAATTATACACTCTTTGAGAGAAAAGCATATAGGATCGTAGAAATTATGTAAACTAATAACTACGGAAAATGTCCCCGCATTATTTATCATCATATGCAAGACCGACACATATTTTAATTTCATTAAAATAATAATAATGATTTAAAATTTGATTATTATTTCTTCTCTATACATGGAAAAATACATACAATACCATAATAACTTATTTAATCTATTCGTTGTATTTTAAAACCGTATGGAACCGTATTATAATTATTAGCGCATCTTTTCTTTTCGTGTACACCAACTGATAAGTTTTCCGGCCTAGAAACAATATTATGATGTTTCATGCGAGTAATCTTTCTTTCGCTAAACATTTGAACAGCGTTGTTAAGTATCATCTCTTTCATTTTTTGGATTTTTTTTAGAATTTCATAATTGACTGTTATTCCTCGAACTTTACACACATAAGAATTTTCCCCATTATCGGGTTGTATACTTCAAATCCATAGTTCGTTGGACATCCGGAACAGAACTCACTAATAACCGCCTCAACACCGTATGCTTGTAACTCGTTAGTAAGTTCACCAAGCATATCACCTGTTTCTAACTTTGGCCCGTCTGGAGTCTCCACATAAATTATACTATCCATATCATAGTATAGCATGTATTTACCTAATTTATCCAAATAATTGTAGAGCTCCAGACGAGCGTGGGCATTAGTATAAGCAGCTATTATCACACTTGAATTGGTGTGTGATACACTCGCGCTATCGAGATACTGCCAATTTAAAATTAACGTGTCCTCGTTAATTTGAATAACCTCGTGCACTTCAATATTTGGATCGGCTAACTTATTAAAATATTCACCCGGGTCAGTTATTATTGATGTTTGACTATAATTTTCTTTCTGACCGAATTTACCCCCAAAACTAATTAATGCTAATTAAACTAAACTCTTACAACCCTTATTTACATATATTTTGTCCGGATCGAACTTAATACCTTCTTTGTGATAATAGCTGCTTATAAAATCCTGTTTCTTTTTAATTAGTCGTGCACCACGCAGGCAGGCCAGCCGCTAGACCCTGTTTTGTTTCTAGAAACTTATTAATATAATCTGTAAAAAGACCACCTTCTTTCTTAACAGGATTATCTTGTTCAACCTTAAAATGCCACGCCTCTCATTTCTACCAACTTATATCCTTTTTCAATCGCCTTGCGAACCTCATCCACTACCCAAGTACCGGTAACGGCACACTCCTTATCACTATGGGTACAATCACCCTGATTTAACGAATCCACGCAAGCTCTGCACAGAGGGAATAGTAACTTGCCCCCAGACCGATATGGTAACACAGGGTGATGCAATTCGGTTGGAGGAAGAATAGTACATTTTACTATTCCCTCAATTTGGTCGATGGGCAGACACTCTTTTCGTACATAAATATGTGTAGGATGCCCCACGGGGTATTTTTCGACCTTATTACAGAAAGGGTACAGGGAAAATACGTCCAAATATTTAATTTTCTCTCCCTTTTTCACTTTATAATGTAATTTCACCGCGTTTTCTCCGCCCCCGTACAAAGAGTCACGCGGGTTCATTGGTTCTTTTCTGCATGCGTCTTTTTAACATATCTGGAGATATTTTCATTATCTCTCATTTCCTTTTTCTACTGACACTCCCACATGGTGTGCACAACATTACGTAATTGTTCTAATTTTTTCACTTTAGCAACTGTACTTCCGTATTTTATATTCCTAGTAGAGAAAGGGTTATTGTGGAGTGGTTTGTCCCGTTCTGTACGATAGCGCATACGATAACCGTGATAAAAACAGCCTTCATACTCCCAAACATGTTCTTTTCCGTTCTCCGTATCATTCCAATAACCATCTACTTTAAAATTACCTCGCACTACATTTTCTATTCCATTATCTGTGTGCTCTATTTTTATTTCCCTTTCCTTTTCTTCCCACACAAGCCATTGTATCGCTTCGACCGACTGGACATCACGCCATCGATACCCCTTTCTTGGTATAATTCCAATGGTTTCCGGTCTCAAATAATTGCGCCTAAACACTAAATTGCAAGCGCTGGCTATACTAATTGCTTCCATGAGGAGATTTACCTTTGTCTCAACCTCAAACTGTTGCATAAAACGTAAACAAGCCATTCTTAATATATTTACATCTTGCCGAAAGTATTTAATTAATTCCTCCTGGAAATTAAACGTATAATTCTCCCCCAATTTTTTATACCACGCCAGAAACCTATTACGTTCTTTTTATGCATATTATCTACACCATAGAATGTCTTGGCAGGCAGCGCACCGGAATAATTCTGATTACCTGTGGTGTTAAAAAAAAGTGAGGGAAATAACCCTTAGTTGAGGGAAGATCAAACGCTTGGGGCAATTTGGCCAATGCCATAGGCAAGAAGTGAATCAATAAACATAAATTTTTATATTGAATGCTTAGAAGCTGACAACCTCTCATAATAGTATCGGGGGACCACTGTTTATTATTTATCATACTTCTTAAAACAAAATGGGCATCGTACCCTCGGGCGTTATGCCCAACACATGTAATATTATTGATAGAAGATTGCTTCTCAGGAAGACAATTTAAAAACTGTAGAAAACAATCTTCACCCTTGAAGACATGTTCTCTTACACAACACACAGAACAACTTAAATTTATATAATTTAAACCAATACATTTATAACACAGATGTTGTGCTATTAATAGATTGGGTACGTGTCCATACACATTATTTACCCCATCCACTGTTTCATCCTGGCGACTCTCAATATCATAAAATCCACATCATGCTCTTTTCTCGGCCGCATGAAACATAAATGGTTGTGAGGCATGATATTACGGCAGTTTACACAATATATTCCCCGCATATATGAGGGTTACAATCCTTTGTTAATGTATATACCTTTAAACATAAATTACACTATTTTCTAGTTTTACATACCATACCCTTGTATTATTGAAATACACTCTACCATAAAATGGTCGATTACAGTTATTACATCTTATTAAGGATTTCACATCAACACATGGAGGCTTACTCCCACACTGGGAACAACGAGCCTGACATTTAAAATTGTGTTTATATGTATGTTGATATTTCGTATGACATTTCTCGCAATAATAGACGGTTGAAAATGCTGCCGTCAAGCTTGTAATTGTATTATTATGGTTGTTTATTAATAGTAAATTAATGAAGGTTTCACCAACACCACCACCACTCCTTCATATAGAATTAATTGGCCCGACACAGTTATTTTATAATTAGTTAGCGTGAATATCTTTAATTGTACCGCCAGTGGTCCCCGCTTTAACACATAACTTATTAACTTCCGTGTTCATAAATTTTGTCCTTTGATTATAATATTTATTTTGTTAATTTTTTATTATTTATTAACCCCATAGCCACTACAAGTGCATGAGCGAGACAGCGAGTATTGCTATTTCTAATTACAACTATACCCCTATTTGAGTTTATATAATTGTCAATATCGGATAGCCTATTTCCCTTTATACATCTCCATGAAAATTAACCATGAATCGTTCTTGAGTTAAAAATGACTCATTGGATTCTACAACTCTTTCCATAGCATGTAAAACGTTCTCGACAGACGTATTATGTTCCTGGCGAAACGATAACCAAAATGATCTATGGGGTTCGCTCTCATTTCTAAATGTGAGCCCCACTTGATCATCGTTATCAATGCCATGCATGAAGTGGGCTAATAACTCTTCAATACCTTATATAACCCAAGTTAAAGGGTTTTCATTTTCTGGACGAATAATTATTTGTACTTCTATTAGTCTACCTTCCTTATTGAATTTTTTATATATTTTACGTTTTTCACTATATTTTTTATTTTTGAATTATTACGCGCTCCACCTGCTTGTACGTCATTTAACACTTCCATGCATAGAGCATCGATTTTGTTAAAAATATCAAATTGATCCATTTTTAAATTTATAAGTCACTACTATTACTTTAAATGGGCTGGAGTATTTTTGAACTTTAACAAATTAAAATAAATGTAATAAATATTTTATAGTATATAATTTGACACAACTAAACAGAAAAATATACTCCACTGGACACTGCACAATTCACTCTACGACGGTCGTCGACACTGCACACTATACTATCCACGACGATCTTTCTTCTTCTGGGGCAACGACACTGCGCACTGACTATTCCACGATGATCTTCCTTCTCCACTGGACACTTCCACCACGATCTTCACTCTTCGAATGTCAGTAGGCAACTGACGGTAGTACCGCCCGAACGCTCGGCTTTTATAGATTTCGCCAACCAATCAGAATAAGGATTGAAGAGTGAAAGTAGATCAAGGTCATACGCGGGGTTTCCCCATGACGTCATGGTTATTTTCGCAATATCGCACTCGCGAAATCAGGACTTAATAGGTCCAAACTGCCTAAATTTTATCGGATCACCAAACTTTGGATTTAGATAGATTATGATGAGAAACGATAAGGGGAGATTTTTCGATTTATTTTTGCGATATTTTGAGCCGTTTCTGAGATATCGGGAAAAATTACCAAAAAAAGGGTTGATAGTCTTTTATAAAATAGGGGATGCGAGAAATGTCAACTAGCCTAGAGAAAATGCTATGTTAGGTCAAATAGCCTAGAGGACGTGTAATCTGTGCTATGTTAAATATGAGGATTCAAAAAAATGTCATCCCTATGTTGGGATAGGTCAAAATGTGCTCGTAGCCTTTTATAAGAATGCGATAAAAGAGGGGCCGCAATCTCTACCATGTTAAATAGGGGTTGCGGAAATGTGTGTATGTAATTTCTACTATGTTAAATATGGGGTAAGAAATATGCTCGTAGCCTTTTACAAAATAGTAGTGAAAAATATGCTTGTAGCCTTTCATAGTATTGAAGGGCGTAACTAGCCTATATTCCTGTGTAATCTCTGCTATATTAAATAGGGGTCGTAGTTTTTTTTTATAAAATGTGTGGGTTAGGTAATTTCTGCTATGTTAAATAGGGGATGAAAAAGGGGTCGTAGCCTTTCACGAAATCTCTGCTATCGTTCATTGGTATGAGGGATGAAAAAAGGAGTCGTACGTAGCCTTTCATAGTGTTGGAGAGCGTAACTAGCCTATATTCCTGTGTAATCTCTGCTATGTTAAATAAGGGTTGCAAAAAGAGCTTCGTAGGGGGTGAAAAAAGGTGCCGTAGTCTTTTATAAATAGGGGGTGCAAAAAAGAGTCGTAGCCTTTCACGAAGGGGGATGAAAAAGGTGCCGTAGCCTTTTATACATTGTAAACAAAAACTGCGACACAGCGCATCATGCAACCCTGGAAAATCGACTCCTTGCTATCGTCCAGTTATGGTAAAAATAGCAAAGCTGGTAACCCGTGGAGTGATGTGCAACCATGCAGTCTCGATTGCCGTTCACAATTCGTTGGTTGTCGGAGGTGGAAGATCTTGGGCAAGAATAACCCTTTCGATGATATCCCATATGTGCTCGATAGGGTTCATATCAGACTGTCTAGGGGACCAAATCATCCGTTGGAAGTTGCAAGAATGTTCCTGAAACCGGTCGCGCACCACTGAATTATCATCCTGAAAAATTCCATTGTTGGCAGGGTGCACGAAGTCCTTGATGGGTCATAATGCCTCCAATGCGGTACTCACGATCGACCCTTGACACTGTGGAGCGAGTAAAGTTCAATGACCTGATGACTTCCGAAATCCCATGCGTCTAGCACCAAATATCGTCCCGCGAACAAACGCCGATAATTTCCGTCGGATTGCCATCACCACGGTGCACGACATTTCACTACACTCTCAGAACTCCAACTGACCACACTGCAACTGCTTCGCGCCGTTCGGCCGATTTCCCGCGATGTTACTGTGCCCGTCAACTAGTTATCTCCCGCTATCCTATGACTTTTGGCGCTTCAGTGTAGTCTAATACTATTTTTGTAAAACAAAAATCTATTTAAGAAGGTATAGAGCCATTCTTTAAAAATAACATTAAAAGCTTTTTAAAAACTTATGTATTTCCAAAATATATTTTAAAAAGATTTTAATGTTATTTTTAAAGAATGGCTCTATACCTTCTTAAATAGATTTTTGTTTTACAAAAATAGTATTAGACTACACTGAAGCGCCAAAAGTCATAGGATAGCGGGAGATAACTAGTTGACGGGCGCAGTAACATCGCGGGAAATCGGCCGAACGGCGCGAAGCAGTTGCAGTGTGGTCAGTTGGAGTTCTGAGAGTGTAGTGAAATGTCGTGCACCGTGGTGATGGCAATCCGACGGAAATTATCGGCGTTTGATCGCGGAACGATATTTGGTGTATTTCCAAAATATACATAATATGTAAGATTCAGGAAATAGACCCGAAATCGATTTAAAAACTCATCTCTAACTCACATGGGATTTATTTTTAACATTATTATTTAAGTATTTTTCTGTTGTGTGATAATCTAGTCATGTGTAAAACAAAAAAGCTTTCATATTCACTCAGGTGAACGATACTTAGACAAAGACTCTGGCCGATATTTTCTATTTTCTCATCCAACGAAGCCTGTAAAGCTTCTTTAAAGCGAATCACATGATTCGTACGTATTTACTGTAAGATAGTACGATCACAATAGTACATGCAGTCTAAGAACTCTTCATATTGTCATCGATTTTAGAAATGGTTCATGTGAATGGTGCGCTTTTCTTTTCTATCTTCACTATTTTCAATAATAATAATGAAATAAATAAACAAAAAATATCAATAATCCTGTTACTTTGTATGTAGATTGTTAGAAATAGAAAATATCCATAGTAGCATTTTTCTTTTAAGATTCGGCAACCGAGTTGGGATTTTATTTTTAAAATGTTAATATTTTGTGCGATTTCTTCGATGAAATTTTGTTTATGAGGAAGCGAAGAATTCAATGCTAGAAATAATACCCAGACTGTCTATCGAGACTTACTCGATACCTTGACGCCATGTAGTAAGTGGAAATCGAAAGTCACTTCTGGAGAACGAGACTTCCGTCTTTGTGAATGAATATTGCTATATCGAAATTTCTCTTACCATTAGCTAAAATACAATTCGTTGCTAGTTAGATCTAAGATGAAGGTGTGTTTTTACCCTTTGTTTTCATTAATGTTTTTGTCAAAAGTGATGTAAAGACGAAACAACGTTATATTGAGCATCGATAAGACGGTAGTGATATTGGTTGTAGGTTTTCTCAACAAATGGCAGTACAGACTTTAGTGTGAGCAGTCTGTTTGTCGGAAGAACGTTACAACGTAAACTAATATCAAAGACTAAATAATAATATCAAACGTCAAAATCTCCCGCTTACCTATTTTCGTCTGCGCTAAGAAGCACGTGATTTTGAAGCCTGCCGCTAGGTGACTGACGACTACTTTCAGCCACTAGTAGCCACCAGAGCCACGAAACAGCAGGGTTCAAAATCACGTGCACTTAAGCAAAACTCCAGTAATTTACCTAAGTGTATGTCTATATTATTATTTAGTCTATACTGCCGATAGTCCAACCGACATCTGCGGAGAAAAAGTTCAATAAGGGCTGAAGGCGTAAATTAAGTAATGAATTTAAGGGTAATAAATGAAAGCTTTATTTAAACGAATGAAGTCAATTCCAAAATAACACATTACCATGGTTACGGATGTTAGAAATACCTACTATTTCTTTTAACAGCTGATTTTGTTTGTAGCAATAAAAAGCAACCTAATTATGAGCTGGTACTCTAATATGTAGTTTTTGTTAATTTCACTGGAAATCTCAGAAAAATGAAATATATATAATTCTAACTTTTACTCTTTCGGAATCCAAATGTATTTGTGATAAGTTACCATTGTTATTAATTCGATATTTCGTAAATTACGTTTATTTTGGCTCCAGCAGTGGATAGAACACGGTTGAATATGATAATTGTTCGGGATCTAAAACTGAATTCACTATCCCGATCTGTTACCTAAATATTCGATCTTCATAAAAACCGATTACTTGCAACACATTTCTTTTTAATATATCGTTTTTGATATAGTACACCCGGAAGAAGAAATAATCTCGCGAAAATTCATGTGGTCTTCTTGTTGCTAGTAACATTACATATTGTTGTTATAATCATTATCTTAAAGAGTAAACTTAGCATTGTATTACAATTGTTGTCTTTTGTTTAGAAAAGGCTACCCGTTTCACTTGATCAAAGTAACTGATAAACAAAACGTTTGGGAATAATTAGTACAAGTTCTTTGGTAGGCCTATGTAGTGTAGCCTAAAGCCCCTCGTACACGATTCAATAAACATAGAATCAAATTCTTGAACAAGCAGTTGGATGAGTGCGTACACGATCCAACTGGAATAATCAAAGGGTTGTATCCAAGTAGTGTTGAAAGTGCTTGGATGGTGCTCGTACACGATTCGATAAGTTAAGCGGAAGTGTGAAGGAGCCAAAAGCACATGAGTCGATTTGCTCTTTCTGCGTTGAAAGCGGGAACATGGAGTGAATGTTAAACATGATATGCGACGCTTTTAATAAAATAATAACCTGATTAACGGCTGCGATTCCGTAGTTGGTGATGCCTCGAACATCGACTTTTTTTATTGCTTTATTCAAAACTCTTTTCAATTCTTATAAGTTTTTATTTATTTCCGGTTACACGCACTTCTATAAACATCTAACGACAACTAACAATCCAAAGTGAAAATGCATATTTTATTATTATTTCGTTAAATACGCACTCCAGTTGATCAAGATAGCGCCATGTGGAGGCATACTAATCGTGACACTTCGTGTCGGAATAGATTTATTTGCGTTCATTACTACATGCAGATTGTAGGGATGCGGCAGAATATTAATAGCATTGCGTCGTATTATGAATAAAACATTATTTGCTACAAAAATCATGGCCACAATGTTGAATAAGCAAAGGCGGGTTAAAGAAGGTTAGATTTTTTATTATATGCGATGCATGGTTTAATGTGCTCGCTCACCAACGTGGAAGCAGTCAAGTAGTTCCAAGTACTTTTCGCTATTCATGCACGGTTTAATGTGCTCGCTCACCAACGTGGAAGCAGCCAAGTAGTTCCAAGTACTTTTCGCTATTTCACTGTAATTTAATACTTCCATGACTCGAAACTTTGTTATATTTTAAGTTAAACACTTTCACATACGTTGGAAAAGATTACATTATTTCGTGCCGTATAGTAAAGTGTACCCAGATACTTCTGTGTTTAGCAGCTTTGAACTTCCTACATACTGTAAATTAAATCTCGACCTTTCCACATAAATTATGAGCAACTCAGTGGCACTTTAAATATTAATATCCTACTGCTTCTAAAAACAATACAGACTTTATTAGGAATTATAGTAAACCCTCTGTATCAATTTCTATTGCAATAGTGATTGTACAAAAACTACAGAAGAAACATCAGGTACACTTTACCTCAGTAAGATGCGATGGAATTTCTTGTAGCGATACTTTATTTTATTTTGATTTTCTGATAATATCTTTATTGGTTGTGCTTAGTGCCACACCCCATCATGAGAGGAAAGAAAAAGAAATTATCACACTTTGATCGTACTCATACAACGTCATTACATTCGTAGCCAATAAGAATTAATCTGAACGTCATCACCTGTTAGCCAATACCAAGTGTTGTATTGAAATTTGTTTATTCCAGGAAAATGGTAGCTGTTGGGTTTTTGAGTTGAGCGGCGATTTGAAAGTAATTGATTGAAAATGTTAATTATTTTTCTTCTACTTTCGCATTATAATCTACTAAATACTTTTTGAAATCAATACTTTCATCATCTACACATATAAGGTACCGGTACAAAATCCTTTCAATAACAAGTATACACTAAATAGTAGCAATTCTCGTCATATCTCAAGTCGACGTAATATAAACATCTTCCACTTTATCATACGTATTGCCCCCGTTCGGAATATTCATTACTTGAATAAAATGAATAAAAATTACCTATTCAAAATTTCCGCATAAAACAAAATTCCGATTCAGTCTGCTCGGCAAAGTTACAGCAAACGCCCAATCATATACTTCGTTACATTCAATTAATAACGTCACAGTTATGACGCCCTGCAACCAGGTGCACATGCGCACTTCCTGGGGTGTGGTTCTAATTTTGTTGAACACACTAAAGCTACAACACATTGCTGCCACATGGTTCTAATCTTCACACTACTGCGTCACGGGGGGGTGTGGCAGCAAGGGCGACCATTTTCGAATGAGGGGTACGTTTAAGCGTCCCCTTCTATTTTAATTCCTCCATGGCTAATAAGAGCAAGAACCTGGCTACATTGGTAGCGGCGGGGTAAAAGTTGAAAATCGGATTTTCTTTTCAGAAACAAAAGAAAAACAGTGTTTCATTCAAGAATGGAGGTAGATTTATGTGAATCAATTTTGAAAAGTACGGTGGTGATGTATTGAATATTGCGGGTTGTGTGTTCGTTTGCATAGAGGAAAATAGTAGCACTCTTTCCTTAGTAGAATGAGTTAGTCACTTGTATATAATGGATTCTTTATGAGTGTTCGTGTTCGATCTGTTAAAGTGAAAGAACCTCACTTGCACTATTTAGCGCAAGTGGATTTATCGACAAAATTAAATGATTTTTGAATGAAGACATGTAGGAAAATAAGTGTTACTGATTGTTCCTCTGTGCCCTGGAATATAAGATTCGCAAAATTATCTTATATCTTTGTTGTGCAGCGGTAATTAATAATTGTGATTATAATGGCAGCTACAAATGTTAATGTTGAAGAAATTGATTTTGGCATCAAAGAACTTTTAGTTCGTCTCGATCCACTGATAAGGACTTCTGGATCAATTCATAGTATGGAAGGTATGCTGCAATACCTGGAAGATGTTGATGAAGCCTTCCCATACTACACCCTGATCCGTTGGATACGTAATATTATTCGGTCAAAACTGGAAAGTTTTGTGGAGAATGAGGTAGGATCTATACAGAATGTTACGGTAGATAACTGGAGGCGAATTGCTCATGAAGTTTTCCATAAGATTGTGGAGTCTCCAGAAATGATCTCCCTTATGGAGAAAATTAGAAACAATATTGAACCATCCGTTCAAAATTTGCTTTCAAATTTCGAAGAAGAAATTTTGCAAGATTTCCGTATCGGGAATAGTGCTTTAGACACACCAAGATGCCAAACAAATCTGAGCATGTCAAGTGATGGTGAATTGTCCATGGACGATTCGTGGAATCAAAATAATTTTATTATGTTGCAACCAGAACAATACGAGGAATTAGCGGAGGATATTTCGGGTCATAAACCTCAAAGGTATCGTATTGAAGCTCTTCACTTATTATTAACAACACAAATGTCAGATGCTGTATCAAGCACGAGCTGGCCACAGATACGGAGAGGTTTACGTGAAGCGTTATGTGAAGACAACACAGTTTTATTTTCATTAAGTTTACGAGTACACGCAAAATTAGGAATGTCATCGTCACACGTTGCAATTAAGGAGGGGTTTCTTAATCTTCTTGAAAGTTTGACAGTCCAGTATCTTTCGAGAAAACTCCAAAATTACTTACCAAATTTCAATAATGGCATTGATATGTCCAAAGTTGCACACCAAAGACTAGTAAGTATTACGCATTTGATACTAGAATGTCAGAAAGAAATGCCAAAGAACTGGGTTAGGTACACAGAAAGACGAGTTGAAGAGATGATCGAGAACTTGGTAGATCTGCTAGCAATGCATACGTATGAAGGTTGGTCGAAAGGTAAAATCCTTTACCCATTTCAGTTATTGGCAGTTTTAGATCCTGTTGCAAACTGGAGTAAACATTGGTTACATGGCACTTACAGTAGAACATTATTGCTGACTATGTTATCGAAAACGTCTGCTCTTATGAAATATTGTGTGGAAGAAGTACTTGCGTGGGTTGATTCGTTTACCTCAGAAGAAGGGAGCATTCTTCATGAAAGGTTACAGGACGTTAACAATGATGATAATGTATCTGTTTCAGGGGAGGTCGTGAAATATAGCATCTTTTTACATTGTGTGAATATATTATGCCAGCTTATGCGTTATGAAAAAGGCAGAAAGCTTTTTCCTGTGATAGTACCGTCCAGAGATGAACCAGTGACAGTTCATCACGTGTTGGTAGCTCTCATTGGTTTCTTGAATAGATTTTCTAATGATGGAAAGTGTCAAGGACCTGTGAAGATGGTAACAAACGCTATTTGTTACGTTCTGCAGCAGGATCAAGCACTTGGGGTTATTATGGCAGAACGTGCGGTTATTACAACAATTATGCAGCCTATTCTAGAAGCGAATTCTAGTTTTTGTGAAGAACAGGTAGGAAGCGGGGATACGAAGGAAAGTTTGCCTGCAATTTGCAGTCACACAGTTGAATTCTTGGACATATTAGTCAATACAGAGAATGGAATAAATTGTTTGTTATATAACACAAGACGTAAGAGCAGTTCGAAGGTAAGGGAGCAAGGACCCTCTAGCATGGCTAAGTCAGTGGCAGATTTTCTTGCTGTACTTGTTCAAAACTATGCTCGTGCTGACTTGCGAGTTGTGAAATCACTTTTAAATATATGTTCTAAATTAAGTGCAGAGCATGAAAGCTACGCTGCAATAGAAACTTCAATTTTCTTTGCTGCTATTTCTAGTGTGTACAGACAGTTAAAAGGAAGCATGAGTTTGAGTGTATATTCGTCTTATAGTCAACCATTGGTATATAACACGTCACAAGAAATCCAAAAGCAAAATACAGTTTTTAAATACATCCTTTCTTGCTTTGGAGGTATTTTAAAAACTCCGAAGGGATTATATGCTGTGGAAAGGGAAGGGATTCTGCTAGACATATTCATGGACATATTTCAACTGCCGTCAGTGCCTTGGAAAAGTTCAGATCTCCGATTGATCTTCATGTTGTCAAGTACGTTGGAGAATGGTGCCAGGGCGATTGAGGAAGACGGACTGTTTACAGAAGAACTTCTTAATCTGTGGAAGGCGTGTGAAAAAGATGATCATATTAGACTGTTGTCAGAGCGAGAACACTACGACTCACTTCGGGAAGTTTTGCAAGTGGCATCTGCAATGGGTTCTACACTTAAAGGTAAGATTTTTTTGAAGCTTCATTTTTATTTAAGGCCTTGAGGGAATTTTTACTCAGACCAATTAAGCTTAATTATTTTAATTAATGATTTTAGGTTAGTCTTATTTAGAGGTTCATTGAATTTTCATGTTGTGAAGACTAAATTGTGGTCTTTCTTGTATAGGTACAATAATTCCTCACCGAATGTAAAAACATCACAATTAGGAAGATTCATATTTTCCAAAATTTACTTGCTGCTTAGAGTGTTGGATCACCGACTTTATTTTTTGATACAATTTGTCATGTATTTGTTTCTTTCCGGTTTTAACATTTCGAGAACTGAACGATGCTAACAAGTGGATTAGCGAAAATCAATTAGTATTCTTAGTTATGATGGTTTTATATTCAGCTAGGGAGTACTGGACACATACTGATAAGACCATAAATTTCTTTAGTTTACGTTCGAAGTAGTAAACCAAACTTATTGCATAAAGGGAGCAGTGTTATTTATTCCCATTTGCGATGTAATGCATGCTAGAAAAAAAAAAATCCCCTGTATTTGTGTGTAGGGTTGGCTAGCTAGCGTCACCTTTATCGTTTTGGACATAAGGAAAAACCACCAGAAATGTAGTTTGTAAATTTCAGTGACAATCATAAAGAACGGTAGTTCTTCGAGTGACGCTCACAAACGAGTCTGTTAGCGGCACTCACATCTATTCAGCTAGTTTCGGATCTAGCGAACTATAAGCCCGATTTTGATGTTTGAACTTCCATTCGAAAGCTCTTTGCCATACTAAAACACAGAAACAAATTTGGATCGATAGGACCTCCCTGGAACCACCGAGGGCGGTTCGAAAAAAAATAATTCACTTTTCTGGTGATAACACTGAACCCAGACCATATATGTTGCCGAAACTTGCGGAATCGTAATCTACGCCTCAGTACCTTTCAAATGGTGTATAACACGTCAGAATCGGTGAAGGGGTTCAAAAGTTGTGGCATTTTTCAGGCCAATCAAAGAATTTTCAAAAATGATCGAAAAGTTTGTCTGTCAGTCTGATTGTCTTTTTGTTTTAGCTCCAAGTGGTTGGTACCAGGGAGTTTTGGGGGTCAATTGCGGGCCCGAACAAGTTGGGGGGGGGAATGCCTATGCTTTTCATAGGAGTAGTTACCGTTTTCGAGATACGGAGCCTATCACGGTCCAAAATCGACTTTTTGTGTGAAAACTATGCACTCTTTTTTTAATAGGCAGCCTTATAAAATAAGTGATTTCGGTACAAAAACCCCTTCGGGGTAAAGGGAAGAGTGACGCAAGAATTCTACTCACAAAAGAAGTGTTATCTATTTTGCGAGTGATTTTCTTTGTGTCGCTGTGGCGGAAGGGAGGATTCTAAGTCTCTTAATTTTATTACAAAAGAGATACTTCCGCTATATTGACACTATGAAAGTCACTCGCACGATGGATAATACTTCTTTTGTGAGTAGAATTCTTGTGTCCCTTTTTGTACTGATAGAAACATACATGTAGTTCAACTGTTAGTTTTATCAAATTCAAAATGCCTTAGAAGTCATTTTGTTGAACACAATGTTCTCTCAGCGGATGAAAGTCTTAAAATTGTGTTTGAATTTATTTATGGTCTTTTGGCATCTATCGCATAAGTCTGGTATGGTAGGGTAGAGCATGAATGTCGGCAGTACATTTCTTAAGTTACAATCGCGGCATTCGTCTGGTGAAACTGAGGGAATACTAGCTCAGAATGGTTGGCCGCAGGGATTCCAATGCGCTACCTATTGTCCATCCGAGGTCCGCGACGGTACCGCCTGTACTACGAAGGCCCGAGCTAATACATGTTGCAAGCACAACATAGATATTTGATATCTTTATCTAACGTAGGATTAGTAATGCCATGTTATGATTCAGATGATGTACCCATCGGTCGTTTTCTATGAATCTGAGTGTACATAATGTTGATGTACTTTGAATTTTAAACAGTTTGCACGAAAAGAATCTACTCAAAACAAATAAAATCGTCATAAAATTACGTAGAAATACAGATTAAAAATCAACTTGACCGGCTGTCTAAAAGACTGTAAAAGCCAGGAAATTTTATGCAGTCAGGGTATTTATTTATTGTAGGGGTTCTGTGTTCTGCACAATTTGTGGGTGTTTCTGCCAGTAAAGAGGACTATGTGTAACATTACAGTATCAACAGACGCTATTTCTCTTAGTAGTTTTTAGCGATAAACTTTTGGACACATTTCCTGTATATTATAAGACTTTTTCAAAATAATGAATTTATCAACATTGTAATAATATATATTAGATACAAGGCCAAAATTTCACATACAAAAATATAAAGCAGAATTGCATATTATGTTAGACACAGAAAAACATATATTATCAAATTGAGTACCGAACTGTCCTTTGTACTCCTGGGCACTTTGGGAGATAAAGGCGGCTGAGCGTGGGACTGACCAGTGACCACCCACTTCCCTTATGCCATAGGTCGAGAATATGTGGAGTCCCCCATGTGCCGTTCCCGGCGCGTGCGCATTGCACAAGGAATATCGTTACCTTTTCTAATATGTAAGTCAAGACTAAAGGAAAAATACTGACAAAGTGAGCGTAGAGTGGTTCACTTAATCGAATCGTTTGAGATCCGAAATTCGAATCCCTGGTGTGCCTTCCTGACTGAAGTTACCTTTGGCTTTCCTTCAGTTACTACTACTTCTTTCTAACATGAGCTACTATTTTGGCATGGACAGACTAAAAATATCAATTGAGTAGTGCAAATCAAAGGCGTACACATGCATAAAGAAATCGATAATCACTTCGACGAATTTTAAGTCTAAAGAGACCCATGAAAGATGAGTGTCACTGTTGTTAATATTAAACAAATTAAAAATAATTCGGAAAATGTATCGGTGTCCATTTGCCGATACCGATACTCCGAAAAGTGGCCGATATCACCGAAACCGATATATCGGTACATCCCTAGTAGTTCTGCTCGATACAGTGGATAGATAGAGTACGCCCGCATTGCTGAGAGATGTTTTGCCAAATGTTCAAAAATATGTAACAGAAATTAGTAAAGAGAGAGAGAAAGAACCTGATTGCGCAAACGTCAAGATTGTTGCCAGTTACGTACAGGACAACGTAGTGGGACCAAAACTAACGTTCTTTTTTTTTCTGTGATGGGCAGCAAAAGTGGAGGTTTTCTTACGGGAGTTTGGTTCCTTTCTCGTATAATACTTTCACTTCCCTCGTTGCAACCCCTTTGATAAGATCTGAGAAACCAGAAATGCTGGCTGGGACTCCTATGCAAAGTGGACTTGTTTAAGGAAGATAATTTGTTGCCTGTGCAGGATATTGTGCTGCAAGACTTGCTCTTAATAAATATTAGAGAAGAGAGCTCCGAGGAAGTCCTCTGTTTCAGAGGAGAGTGTTGCACAAGCTTTTCAGGAATTTGTGTCCAACTTGATAAATCGGCCATCTGTTATTTGTAAGCTAACTAAAGATATTTCATGCCTTGCCCCCGGTTTGTGGTGGAATGTAAAATTAGGCATATTTTCCTATCTTCTCTTGAATCTGTTCCTTGACGACAATCTGCAAAAAACGTAATTTTAGTCTGGAAAAGTCAGGGATTTTGTTGCACTGTTTGCTGCTAGACGTTCTGTATAATTAATTCCTGAATTTAATTTATGTTCATGAAAGCGTAAGAAGACGTAGCACAGTAATTGTGGTACAGTAATGAATCGTAATCACAATCTTCAGACGTTAGATGATTTTTTTTTTTAAAGTAGAAATTTGATTGTACATATATATTAGTTGCTTGACATCAGGGTTGGAATGTTTAAAACAAAATGTTTTGAACATTTTGAATTTTTGTTTTAAACTATGTTTCTTAAGCCGTGTTTAAAACCTGTTAATTTTATTTTTCTTCTTTAAAAGTATCATATTATTTTTAAGAGTGCGAAAGGGTGTGTTTTTTGCTAGTAAAACGTATGCAATTTGTCCCAAGTGAAAGTTAGTTTCCAAAATGGCGCCTCAAATCTACAGATGGAGACACAAAATGCTTTGTTTCCATTTATTTTTTATCGGTTGGCTGCTAGAAGCGAGAAATATTAATTCGCTATCAAATAACATGAAACAAGATGTTTAAAATTCAATTCTTTCTTTTTTATTTATTGTGAGAAACTGCCAGGACAACAAAAGCTTCATGGTCATGTATTTGCTTCTATGATTACATTGGTCTGTCATGGACAGTAGTGAAGTGACTGTGTTGATTTGATAATCATTTCTTATTCGGTGCTTGGAGTTTGTGCCGGGTGGTAGAACTTATTAGGTACTCGTAGTGTTGTAAACAGAAAGAAAACGTTCGTTTTTTTTCTAACACTTCCGTTAAAAAAACAAAAAAACAACGAGCCTGTGTTTGTTTTTTTCGAGGCAACAATTTGTGATACTACTAACGTCTCTTTAAGCAAAAAAATACTTTTTCATACAGATAATGAAGAAGTAATATAACATAATTAAAACCTAGATCACAAATATATTTTGGTATATGTGAGATATTCCGGGTTGCTCAGTTCTCAGTGTTGGCAACTTTTAAAAAAATCTTCCATATAGTATCTAAACCCAAACTTAGCTTAAACATCATTCAATAGAAGAAAGTTTTGGGTGTCTCCGACCTATCAGTGTTGCCAACGTATTTTAAAATTCAACTTATAGAAATGCTTTTATTAATACATATCTACACGTGTACATTGATTTACACTAATTTGACATACGTGTTCATTAGGTACTGGGACAGGTCATACAAACACTTCCAGGCACCGTAGTTTGTCAGGGTTGCCAAACGATTAAAAAATCTGGATATCATATTTGTTACCGTTGGACGTATCCGCATTGATTTACACCGAATTTGGCACGCGTATTAGGTACTGGGACAGTTCATGAGGGGTACTTCCGGCGCCGCAGTTGTCAGTGTTGCCAGCCAATTTCAGAAAATAAAATGTTTAGTTGCTTCCATATCGTTGAACGTATTAGGACCAGACTTTATATTTATGTACTGGAACGCGTCATAGAATTACTTCAGATTGACAGTGTTACAAGTCAATTTTAAAAATTAAATATTTACTACTTCCATTCAGTTCAACGTATCCGCATCAAGCTTTGAGTATATATATTCGACACAATCGGAACATACTGTGGTTGTTTCCTATATCCAAGCACCCAAGTGTTAGCGTTGCCACCCTATTTAAAAGTTCAATTATTTAAATGGCTCCCATACTGTTACGTGCCGATAGTTATTCCTATACTTTCAAAAAAGGACGTGGGGAGCTGCGGAACGTACCTACGTTATGATATACTTTGAAATAATACTTCTGAGAGCCCTATTACAACAGACTCATTAGAAGAAACCTATGTGCAATTGCTTGTTTACATGAGCATTATGCATTTATACATCGCTTTTGAAATATGCGTATAACATAATATATTTTTGTTAACTGTCTCTATCTGTATATATTTTCATAGTGTATGGGGCGAGGCGTGGAGCCCGCAGCATGGTAGAGCAATGCCACTGAGCTTTTATAGTGAAACACAATGTACTAGTAAACGCAAACATATATCTCTGCTCTGCCCTTGAATAGAAGCAGGTTATTTCCCGGGATTTTGAGCTAATGATAATTGATTTTTGCGGACGGTAATTATGACCAAAATAGATATCTTTCCTTGAATAATACCGTAATTAGAAATTAACGTATTGTATATACGGGATGAGAGCTTATTTTGTTAAGAATTCATAGTTTTTTCAGTTTACAGTATAGATGCTTCAAGTTGTATTATCTCTAGGAAATTAAATTCTTCTTATAATTCAAAATATTTCTTCAGTTCCCTAAAGGTTTATTAGTATTTTATTACAGACTATATCAAATAACTTAGTTTAATTCCTTATGTTAGTCAGGGTGAAGATATAGGAAGTATAGCGATGTAGCAGTGAATGGATGAACAATCCCATCATTTGCCTTGTAAGGTTGCAGAAAAACACAGCAATAGTAAATTGTGTTGACTGTGTGAAAGCTTAAATCCAATCCTGACGATTATATTATCTGCTGCGTAAAGTATTAAATACTTGCTTTGTAAAAAACGACATTAAAGGAAAACATGAAAATGGACTAAAAAAAAAAAACTGCACAGATTTTTTTTTTTTTTTTTTTTTTACAACACTATGTACTCTGCTTCTTTGCTGTTCGTTTATAGACTCATTATCAGTGGGTTGCACAGGAAGGGTAAAAGATTTAATCTGGACGAACTTAATTAAAGTTAATCCTTCCGAAAATAACAGCAAAAGCCAAATGTAGATTGTGTAAAAAGAAAATGGCAGGTCTTGTTGCCCGAACGAGAGAACATTTCAAGAAGTGTAATTCAAATCCTGGCCAGAACACTGGAGAATTTTCCTTCATTGTGCCCCATGGCTAGCGTTCTAATGTCCTCAGCCTCCTATCAAATTGAGTACCACAGTGTACTTGGTATTTCTGGGAGGTAAAGACAGCCGAGCGTGGCACTGCCAACTCCACCTAACTTCGTGCCGTTTTTCGAGAATATTTGGATCGCTACCTCCACTTTCCCCAAGCGCCTTTCACAGTGTATACATTTACCTTTTATATAATAAATAGCAAATTTCATCAAATTTAGTAAAATAGAACCTACAATTTCTAGTAAATGCGTATGAATAGACCGGAAGCGCGATTGAAACGCTATAGAAGCTACTGCAAATGGAGTACCTATCATAACCCGTACCAATAACCCGAAAGAGGGTCGTAAGTACCTGTCGCAAGTCTGTCTCATTGGCGAAGGATTTCCCACGACGGTGGTTGTTCAGGGAATGGAAGAGGTGAGAAATCTGTTGGCGCTATGCTTATCCTGGCCACTTACGTCACGTACGGCGTGGCATTTTCGGCAAGGAACAGTACACCCTTGTGATTCACCAATGCTGGCTCCTTCTGCAGTGCCTGTTTGCACTCGTTCCAATTGATGCGAGTGCAGGTCTGCAATGATAGCACCACGGCGACTAGTCCGCCAGATATAGAACATGGTCTTGCGTTCGTGTAGATGCGGTCTCGTGGTGTGAGGCACAGGGTCCCGAGGTGGCAACTAATGTCTGGCACACATATATATATTTTCGCAACAAAGTAGATCATAACTGTAAACAAGTGAAGGCGCCTATTTCACGATTGTAGCAAATTAACAAAATATTTGTGCAAAATGTCCATGTAATTGAAAACAATATTTATTACTTCATACAGTATTTCACATTTTTTACTTGTTATATTTGGTCGTATAGCAGTTCAGAATTATAAAACGAATGATAAAAATAAATAAACTTTTGTTCGTAATTTTTTGATTTCCTGTTTTGGTAGAGTAATGAAATATTGTTGTAAAGCAGTGACGGATTGGCATGACAAATTTATTAGGGAAATTCACTGCGTTGGCCCACTTCATGTATATTACAATTTTTCAAACATTACAATTCGTGCGGTATAGTTCACATGGTAGAGCGCTCGCGGCTCAATCGGAGGTTCAGGTTCAAATCTCGGGCCTACCATCCCGACAAAGGTTTTTCCAATCCCTTTTTCTCCACCCCTGCAAGTGTATGATGCTATGCCATATCGTGCATAGATTCAAGGCCTGGATCGCTTCGTTTCACATTACTAAACTAACAAACAGAAAAGTTAACGTGATGAGTTTGAGGCTGTTGCTACCTAGAATAAAAGATTTTTTGACACTACAACTCAGGCTATACGTTTACAGGAATACAAATTTTATTTAGAGCCAGTTCTGTATCTTGACATCTGTTTGCCATGTGTACAGTTAATATTTACAAATATGGAACAGTCGTATGTATGACAATTTAAGAAAACAATCGCTTCAGTTCAGTACTTTACTCGCTTATAACTTTTATTTCCTTGTCGTTATCAATATCTTCAAGAATTTCCTTTTCAGTACGCATTAGCATAAATGCTTATAAGTGTTCTTTACTCCGAGTAGTTCTAGCCTTCGATTTAACAAGCTTCAGACCGAGCACCATGGCTCAGTGGTAGATCATTGGCATTCGGGAAGTCGTGGGTTCAGTCCCAGCAGCCGACCATCCTGACTGAGAATTTTCCTCAGTCCCACCAGACAAATGTTGGGGTGGTTGCTTCAACGTAGGCCCTGGCCGACACTTTCCCTTCCCGGCCATAAATAAAATTATATAGCTTCAAGTTTGAAGAACTTCTCGCGGGCTACAAATAATTCAGGAGAGATAATAAGGTTTGCATTGTAGTTGAGTAAGGAATTTCGGGGTCGGGGTCCATGAGTACTTGCATATCGCTCAATATCATTGTTTCTCGGTATTTTGATAATGTTCGGTATATCGATAATTGTCGATATCCAAAACATCATTAGGCCATCGACTCGAAGGACGCGGGCTGGCCGGGTCGCCGTGCGGTCTGCGGTAGTAGGCCAACGGCTCGAAGGTCCCGGGTTCGAGTCCCGGCAGGGGCATGGGTGTGGATTTTATTAGCTATGGGGCGAATCGTGACGGGCCGGAGTCCAAAGTTACTAGACTGGCCCATATAAAAATAAAGTTTACCAAAGTTCTTTTTTCGAAGGTCGCGGTTTCGAATCCCGCCAGGTGCATGGTTCTTTGTGGATTTTAACTACGTGTATATGGTCGAATTGTGACGGGCCGAAGTCAAAAGTTATTGGACTGGTCCATGTAAAATAAAGTTTACGAATGTTTTTTTTTTTTATGAGTTTCGGATATTCAGATCGAGAGTTCCACACTCAAATTTCAGATATCCGGATCCGAGTTTTGGATATCCCAGATTCGGATATCTGGATCCTGATACGACTTTTAAATATGCGGTCGTTCATACATTAGGTAAGCACAATTTTAGACGCCCTCCCCTTTTGTGTGCAAGATTAAGCAGATTTCCTATCCCTAAAACGTAGATGCCCAGCAAAAATAAATAAATCTTGAACCACCTCGATCATGGATGCTGACGTATATTTGAACGTCCCCTATCTGCATCCGGATATTTTAGTTATTTGGATCCGGATCCGCGTTTCGAATATGCGGATCTTAATCGGATATCCGAATCTGGCTATCTTTACTGTATAGTTGTTATATACGAGTATCTTCCTACTATATATCTTCGTATGCATGCAGTTTGTGACATTAGTACGTGATACTTTTAAATATCATTTTCGACTTCAGCACACCGAAATACAGTCAAGAACACCTGAAATTAAGAGATTTTTTTTTTTTATTGTTGACCAATGTAATTGATCCTGACAGCTGTGAGCTTGCTAGTCCGTTCCAAATCGATTAATACAATACTCATAGCAAATACAGTATTAGAACTCAGACTACGAATAGGACAATGGTCAAATTATTGCAATTCTTTAAGTAAGTTCCCTGACCTAGGAAAGTGAACTTTTAATACATGCCAAAATATAGAATAATTACTAGCACCACATCCGAGCAGTAGATTCGATAAATATTAACACGAACAACTTTAAACTATCAAATGTATAATCAAGCTACTATACGAGTGTTACGTGAGAGGAAATAAATAATGTACAAAGTAGCTGTCGCCTACAAAATTGAGCACAGAAAGCAACAATTAGTCAAATTTTATGTGAAATATCGAGAAGCGCTTCCTCACAACCAAATGCTGAACCTAGGGTGGCAGCTTCAAGCTACAGGACCACTTCTCTGCCGATGTCTCTGCTACATCATCTTTTCACACGTTGACTACTGGCTACCGGAAAAGGTCCCTATGGGCCGTCGGTTGGCGCTTGTATGCCAATCTGTAGAGGTTAAGAAGAAAGTTCCTGCCGATAAGAATCCGAAAACTGACGACAAATTTCAAAAGGTTCGCTAAAGACTTCGTTGAAAATAAATAAATAAATAAAACACTAACGGTCCAAAGTACACACATTCAAAATGTTTCCATCGTTTTACCCGTCCGCAGGCGGATTTCAAAGTTTTGAAACTCTGCAACTGAACCCTAAGCGTGAGAATGAAGTAACTAATACAATTATGTATCATTCTGTTAATATTTGCAAATTCAAAATTTCATTTCCGTATCAGTTATTATGAAAAGGAGTATAAATGAATCGGTGTATAGGCAGAATTCTTCACAGCAAACGTAACAAACTTGAATGATGATCTAATTGTTGTTGTCTTGGAGTTACACTATTTGTTGACGGACTCAACCAATATACAGGGATAGGCGCGAGTCTCTTTTTTGAGGATTTTGTCTTTTGTTTCTCTTTTTTAGAATGTTACTATCTGCTAAGTTTTTTTTGTACATTCACATTTTTTTCTATGTCCAGCGATAAAAGTAATGAGTTTCAGAACGTAATTATTTCCTTTTTTGGTATCATCTCTTCTATATGTGTGGGTGTTTGGCGGGTCTTTTGTCTCCGCAGTAGGGTGGTTGAGTGGAGACCCTTCTGTGTTCCTTTCTTCATGGATCTTTCTACTTTCGTGGGACAAATCTCGGCTGAAGTCCTCTTCTATTTTTTTCTATATTTCAATCATTAAACTTTATGGCGCCGTGCTCAAGTTGCTTATGGAATGCTAGAAGGTTCATTGAAAAATATTTAATGTGAAGAAAGAATGCATGGAAGTTGAACAATTACAGAGAACTGTTCAGAAAAGAAAGAGTAACCTTATTACTAACCTTTTCACTACGAAGGATAAAAAACTGTGAATGCAAATTACATTTTGTATAATTTTGTATAACTTCTTAAATTTTGTGTAGTTTCTGAAATTTTATGTACATTGTCAGAGTAATAAATGCATTTGGCCATACCCCATCCAGGTCCAGAATTGAACATGCATTTTAATTTCTCCTTTATTAACAAAGCTCTGAACTGTTACTGAAGTGAGGGTTTGTGTTTTTTGTAATATGTCATTCATTCTGTATATGTTCATTCAACATATTTCACAACATTTATAAATAAATATTGTTTTATTATCATAATTTTAATATAAGGTCTGTTCAATTCTGGACTTAACCGACCCTTTGGTAGGATATTTTACCACACATACACACACAAATGTAGTTTTTTTACTCTCACTGGTAAATGAAAGTATGGATACTGATTTCACGTCAGATAATCTCTTTTAGTAGTTTTGCTCTATTTTTTGTCTCTTTTTTTTTAACATTTTAGTCTACAAAGTCTCCTTTTTTGACCTACTTGCCTGTACCTATCCCTGAATATACCATCCGATGATTGAAGCCATGTGGTTTCTCTTTGTAGGTGTGAAAGCTCTGTTGTTGGAGAAAGAGGGTAGCGAGGAGACTCTGATTGAGATGCAGCATGGACCGTCGAATCTCCCTGAATTGCTGGATTCTACTCTAACATTTTGTGCTGAGGCTAGATACAACAGTCACGTGATAGACGTTCAGACAATTCATTATGTTGGCCTTCTTGTGTTAAGAATTTTAACGACGTTTATGGATGTGAATTTGTATCTAGAAAATAGATTTCAATTTCAGGTAAGTGCTTACCATTTATTCTGATAACTCTCGTTCCATAGAGTTTAGAAAGACATACATTCTGTGTAGTTTGGGTTGTGAATATCTTACAGTAAGCCGGCTACAGTTGCTTATCTGTGAACAGGCCACTGACTGGATGCAAGGCAAAAGTGACCTCTAAACGGTTTCACTAAAACGAACTTAACGTACGAGTGTTTGAGTGCTATTCGAAATCGATTTTCAAGTTTATTGATGTGCAAATATACAAAATCCTAAATTATCTCTGCGTAGCAATACTATTTTAAAAATTATATTATGTAAACTTTCATTTATGACCTTCGGTACCGAATGGTACGCTCTATAGATGGTAGAGAAAATAAGCAAGAAAATTTTTGTTTCTTTTCGGTAGGCGGAAAATCTACTACCGCTACGTAATTTTTCGGAAGTTATAGTTTTATTTTTCCAAATAGTGAATTCCTACTCTGATTTACTTTTTCATTTTATTTAGCATGTTTTGCTTCTTCAGCACGTAGTGCGTTTGTGTTTATGTAAGTTTTAATTTCTAATTTACTGGCCTTCGTGGGTCTTCTTTCGAACTGCACTATTGCAGAGAAATTCGTGAAGAAACATCTCTAAACATCTGGAGTGCCTTGAGTTGATAACCAGCTATGAGGAACATTCTTTATATACGGAGAATTAGCCATGCCGTGATGGTGTAATGGATAGCATGCTCGATCGGAGACTGGAAGATCCAGGTTCGAGTTCCGGTCTTGGCGACTGTGTTTTAATAAAAGAACGTAGATAAAGGACTTATCTTACCTTCTGTCCCCATTAACTTTCCAATGACACTTTCTTAAAGTAGTTTTAATAAAGTATAAAAATATTTTGCTTTTATTTTCATCTAGTTTCATCATATGATGCTGTATGGATTGAACGATATACGGGGTGATTCTCAATTATTGTCGAAGTATCCGCAGCCTGTAATTATCCAACCAGAAATAGCAAAGTGAAACTATTTACGGAATAACATGAAAAACTAATTAAAAAATTTTTATCTACAGAATCAGTATTGAAGAATAATAAACAACTTTAACATGCGCAGTTGTAGTGGCACCTAGGTTATCTTTGCAGTATTCAGCTTCCCTCCCAAGTGTTATTTAGCATATGTTGTGCAACGTAATAATTCTGAGCTGCAGTTCTTCGAGGGGGGTCACAGGAGTCCTGTAAACAATATCCTTCACATATCTCCACAATAGTAATCAAGGAGAATACGATCTGAGAGGTGCGGGGACCATGGAAGCGGTCATCAGACCCAATCCCGCACCCAGAAGGAAGTGTTGGTTGGGGGGGGGGGGGGGTGCATGTCACGTCACGAATTCTAGGATATTACGAGCCTTACCTGAAGGTGTTTCTTTTTTTATATTGATTTCTGTTACTATATTATACTATAATAACGGAATTTGTCTTGAAAATCCAAATTATGCACATTATTTTCTCTTGAACAGTCGTCAGTATTATCTCTCAGATGCTATTGCATTGATTACACAGGGAACCCTGGAAAACCTGGAATACTCAGGGAATTTTATAAATCTGAAAAACTCAGGGAAATCTATAATTTATGAGGAAAACCCAGGAAAATTTATGAGGTGGACTTGCCCACAGTTGGTAAGAGCACTGCCCCGATAAGGTGGAGGTCGTGGCTTCGATTCCCACTGCTGACCGGATTTTTTTTTTCAGTGTGTTAAAATTATCTTTTCTCACTTTTGAAATACCAGTGTACAAGATACTTGGACTGGGTGCTAGGATTAAAAAAAATGTCATTGCATATTATTTACATGTTCCACTATATTAAGAACTCAGGGAATTAAAAAAAATATATATCATGAAAAACTCAGAGCGACTTTCAATTTCAAGTCACAAAATTAATAGACACCATGTTACATTTTTTTAAAGGTAGTTACGCTTTCATATTCTGTAAGCAGTTTTGTTATGTTGCTTGCAGTCTGACAGTCATGGGCTACGGAAACTCGTGTGGTGATTTAGACTCTCAATATGTGTGTACCAGTGTAAGAGTCAGCATGAATTTTGTCTAGTTTTAATACTATTTTTATTTAATTAATTTTTTTTGTAGTTCACTACTGTAAATTTCTTTTCGTACAGGAGTACCTGCTCAAGTTGCAAGAAGAGAATTGTTCATCGGATGATAACGCACCCATTATAATCGATGAATGCAGCCTTTTGCGAAATCAGATTTTAGTCAATACGTTTACGGTTGGAGGAACGTCGGAGAGAATCGTCCCTGGATTATCTATCATAGATGAGGAAGACAAAGCCTGTTTCCCTTATCCTCTATTTTCCGCGTATCCAGTGCCTAAAGAATATTACCCGATTCATCCAATTCGGGGTACACCCAAACGACAGGTGGAGTTGGTGAAGTTTTTGACAGAAACAAGGCATGGATTGCATGATGGGAATTGGCTCACCCATTGTAGGAAGACGTTCAAAACAACGCTTATGTCGAGTAGTGAGGAGATCAAGGTAAATTACTTTCAAATAATTCTTCGAGTATCCTTAAAGAATGAGTACAGTAATATGGCTTTTATAGTTTTATTCAGTGAAATATATGTCGAAAATTATATCCTCTTCTATAATATTCAACTAGGTAATTCACCTCTCTCGAAGAGTGATTTTCTTCCACCTATTACCTATCCTAATATAAAGGGAACGCCATCTTTTGTGAATCCGTGTTTCTAGTGATCGTCACCACGCTTTGTAATCGCGCAGACTTCAAGCTGACGCCAGATCATATTGTTCAACTTATTCTCTCAGTTGAGTAAGAACTGCAAATTGTGAGATTAGTATCATTTTTGTCGTGTGCTTTTGAAGGTTGCCTTGATGTGTCTTTTGTCCTGTGTGCCTATTGTGATTCTCCCTTCTCTTTTACTCACTTTGTGGAAAACCCTCTCTTACATGTGTGAAAACAAATACTGGCATATATCCGCCGAACTACTTGTTACACAGTATTGTGGCTTTGCAGTCTTTGTCACCACTGTCAGCTATGTTCATGTAGATATTTTGAGCCACTGTCTGCCGCTTTCTCCAAACTTCAACGCCCTCTAGCAGACAAACACGGCCTTACACAGTCGAATTACTTTGAAAGCATTATCAGCATCTGGGGACGAATATATATACGAAGTCTTATAAAAGAAATCCTGTTCGTACTGAAAAACTTCTCTCTTGTTAGTAGAGAGTTGGTTTCACATTCATAGGTTCCTGTGTTTGGACTCTTGAATTGACTTTATTTAGGCATCTATGGCTCAGGCCAGCCATCCTGACAGGTTTTTCAATGGTTCCTCCTCAGTCGCACCAGACTAATGCACGGATGGTGTCTTCAAAACTAGGCCCTGACCGACTACCTTCCCACATTCTCCTCTTTACACTATCGCAGCCTGAAACAGATGCCTAAAGGACATAAATATATTTTAACAGTATGATTTCGTATGTGATTAGCAATTATATTTATGGTGTTCTTAAAAAGTGGATTTTTCCACCTTTTAAAAATAATGGTTGTTATTCTCGTTCAGGTTCACGTTCTTCTTGATTTAGTGGAGCAAGTCCAGCGAGCGGGAAGCACATTGTGTGATGATAAAAGTTTTCCAAATCTGTCGTGGTCCAACACCGATGATTGTGATCAAGTTGTATTGTTTCCAGAAGATCATTTGGGTATTAAACTTTCCGTGAGGTAAGTGCTGTGTGTACTTATTACTACAGACAATTTTCTTTTATATAATATAGACATTTCTGAATTTAGAAGTTCCCTTCAGCGTTTCAAACCTGCTTTTCATTTCTGATCTTTTATTCATTCGTTAGAAACAGAAAGAACTGCATGGCTAGCTTATTCCGATTTAACACATTCGCGTTTCAGCAAGTACCTTGTTGGAACACCCTCGGATAGTTATGGATGGTTTAGTGACAACAGTAGCAAGGCAATGATACGTTTTGTTTTCTGATTATGGTTTAATTATGTAATTATACTTGTACTTACCAAAGTTGATTTTACTCTCTTGTAGATATTTACTTCGTTCGTAATTTTAATATTTTTTATTTTCAATTTTCTTTCCGAACTTTATAGTCGTTCTAGATGGCGTTGAGAAGTACTCATGCCAGCAAAACATCCCAATTCATTACTGAAATAAGCTTGGAGGAGACATGCATTACTTTCCGTGTGGAAATTATTTCCCACTTGCCAATTGAATGTCTTGACGGTAGGCTTGAAACCAGCAAGACATTTAAGTTTGCGGATGGCCGGTTGCTATTTTTTATTTTATTTCTTTATTCATTTATTCTTTTTATCTTTTCGCTCCTTGCCTAGTCTTTTTTTTCTAAACCGGTCGCTGAATACTAAAAAAATAGGTGTAATTTCTAAAAAAAGATGATATATAAAGTTGATTACTGTTAATTTGACTGCAGTGCATATCGTGCTTTCTTGAAGAACTTTCATTCTTAGTAAAAAAAGAGCTTATTCTTTTAATGTACTTTTTCTGGTTTCTTATAATTTTCTGCATTTATCTTTTTAACTGCTTTTGTCATGCATGCAAATCAGCAAGTTGCTTTCCCGCCAATTTTCGTTTTGCCTCGTTAATTTGAATATGAACGCAGATAAACAGAAGAGAAATTACATGAACTTTGTCTCTTTCCTTCTTCACTAATTAGTAGGCCTGAGCTAAATATACCGTATAGAAGTTAAGAAGTAAAGTCAGTAATGAGCACTATTGGCGCTGTGATAATACTTCTTGATCGAATTTGTAGTGACGTTTGCAATTCGTACACAGCTTTGATTTCATTATTGACGTAGTGAGCAGATTGCACATAGCATAGTTCGTAGTAAGTTATTTTCTGTTTGCAATCGTAATAATGGACGTAGCATAGTTCGGAGTAAGTTATTTTCTGTTTGCATTCGTAATAATGGACGTAGCATAGTTCGGAGTAAGTTATTTTTCTGATTGCAATCGTAATAATGGACGTAGCATAGTTCGGAGTAAGTTATTTTTCTGATTGCAATCGTAATAATGGACGTAGCATAGTTCGGAGTAAGTTATTTTCTGTTCGCAATCGTAATAATGGACGTAGCATAGTTCTGAGTAAGTTATTTTCTGTTTGCATTCGTAATAATGGACGTAGCATAGTTCGGAGTAAGTTATTTTCTGTTTGCAATCGTAATAATAGACGTAGCATAGTTCGGAGTAAGTTATTTTCTGTTCTGAGAAGCCGGATAACGTCAGTGAATTCAGCTGTAACAAGTAAACAGACCTCACTAAGTCAGAAGCTTTATGTTAAAATATTCACAAACGTGGAAGACAGGTCATCTTAAATGTATTTTTTATTCTTCTGTTGATAATATTGATCTCATTTTACTAAAGCAGGCGTTTCTTATGTAAGAGGACGTACCTGTGAAGTAGCAGCTGGAGCAAGAAGGTTCAAATTACCACTCTAATAGACTGTATTATGTAGTATTTTGTACTTCTGTTTAGACTTACAGAAGGTATAATTGGCACATCGTATTTACTATTCTGGAACGTATGTGAATACTTGCATGCAGAACTTAGAAATTTCAGGGATTTAATTGTGTCTAAATCAGTGGAAACTCTGTATAGACAATGCACGTTTGTTGAAATAATACACATGTTTGTTATTAAGTTGCCTCCTTTTCAATTATTAAATCCATTATTATTTAATTGTAAATATCAAGAGAAAAAGTAATGACAAACACGTTTGTGATGTGGAGTGTTGAATTCCATAGGTGGTATCAGTGATGAGAAAAACGCACCTTTGACGTGGGAAACATAAGGGGTATCACTTAAAAAAGTGAATATGTTGCCCACATGAAATAAAGTTTTCAATCTGAGATGCCACCATTTTTTTTTTAAGTGTGTGGCTTTTTATTTTCCTTTGATGATATGTGCTATCTTTTGTGTTTGCTGTTTCCCACTTCGTGTGGTTGAGACTTGGCAAACAATGTTTCTGTAGTATTTTTTGCTGAGGAGCTATTAAAAAGAAAAGAGCTTTGTTACTTTCCTATACACTTTATTTTGTGGATGTTTACTGTTTTAGGTACGGAGTGCATTTAAAACTTCTGCAATCAATTCCACAGAATCATGAGAACCTGTCTCAGCTGTTGAGGTGCAGCTATGCATTCTTAGCTGTCAAGAGGGACGAATTTAATGGATTTGATTGGTTTGTGGCTACACTGTTCTTGCTTTGTTCTGGCAATATTGATAGGTAAGTGCTTTTCTTAGTCATGACTAGCTAGGCACAGTAGAATTTTGTGAATAAAGATGTTTAAATTTCGTGAGTGTTTCCAGTGACACTTTAGGCATAAACTTGGTACTAACACCTCCTGGTAGAAACCTAGATAACTTTCTGCTAATATTGTTATTCGTTTAATTATTTATTCAAGTTTTTTTCATACTTCTGCCACATTAAAAAAAAACACAATATTTTAATAAGCACATATACAGTGTAAAACTATGAAGGAATTTATTTCTCAATCTCAATCAGTTAAATTTTCATAGGCATATGATGAAAGCATCTCTAAATTTGTCATGGTAAGATTTGTTTGTTGGTTGACACACAAGAAAACTTTGAAAACAATCCCTCACAGTCTGCATTTGAAACTTTAGTTTGCTTTTTCCGATAGCGAGATTTTTGATGGGATGATATTTCACATGTTCGACTTGTTTTTACAAAACCTTTCACCGCGAATACCGCCAAACTCACACAATGAATGGCCTTGTGATAATGTAGTTCGAATTTTTCCCGCTAGATGGAAAACCATGTTCGCAAATTTGCTGCCATCAATGGGGGATAAAGTGTACTATATTCTAACATTCTCTGTGCTACGTGAATCCGATGATGGGATTTTGAAGACGAATTGTATTATTTTTTTTTACCTGATTGTTTAGCTGTTGGTGTCGTGAATGAATGAATAAAAATGGTATAATTTCTTCAGTAGTGCTCAGAGTTGGAAGGAATTTCGTGAGTTATATAGAAAATTTTCACAAAATGTTAACAGCCATGCGATTTCTTAAATGTTAAATTTTTTTTCGAGTCGCGAAATTTTGCTGTCTCTAGTCTTGACAAGTAGCGGGTATTTGTGAAGAACACGATAAATGTAGCCAATGTGCATGTATTATAAGAGTATCGTTCAGAAACTGTGAAGAAATAAAAAGGTCATAAATCACACATTCGGATGTTAGCGAAATGTATGAGGATGGAGCAAATGAAAACGGAACAGTGGATGTATTGGGTTACATTGATGTCTATGTGTGGCGACAACCCTGTGTAGAGGTAGAGTGTGAGGTAAGGAAAGAAACTCCTACTGCATAATGGACTCGCTCTGGATAATCGCACGTGATATGCGTTGGCGGTCGGGCAGCAGTGTCGTCCGAGAAGACGAGCAGACAGGCAGGCAGTTTTTCACATGCGGCGGTGTATTGTAAATTGGCAATCGTGAAAAACAAAAGAGCCAGTTACCAATACTTCCTGTTTTTTTTCCTTCCCCCAAAAAACCTGCTTTTCTGCATCTCTAATGGTGTTATTCGTTTTTTAGTGGCAGAAAGAGTTGGAGTTCGCTAAGTTCATCGGTGAAATGAGGGCAGTCTATATAGAGAACCTGCTCTCATTGACTCGTGAGCCGGACTGGCACAAGCGCTTCCGTGAAAGACCGTAATCTGTGAAGGATGATCAGCTACCTGGCCAAGCTCACGTCACTATCACGGACGCTTTGGTGGGACAAATCGACCGTATAATCCGCGCTAATATACGAGTTGCTGTCAGTGCCATCAGCATGTATATGGGAGTGAGTTTCGGGTCCGTTCGTACTGTCATTCGAGACAGACTCCAGTGCAAGAAACTTGGGTGCACAATGGGTGCCAGACCATCTCACAGACGATCAGAAGTGTCTCCGTATGGGATTACCTTTGCAGCATCTTCTGAGATATCGTGCTGAGGATAATTTCGTGGAAAGGGTTGTGGCTGGTGATGAATCTTGGTGCCACACTTCCAACCTGAAAACAAACGACAGAGCCAACAGAGAAGACATCCGAGCTCCCCACTGCCGAAGAAGTCCAAGATGATGCAAAGTAGTGACAAAGTTATGTTGACATGTTTCTTCGATCATGAAGGACCCCTTCTCCCTTCTCTTTGAGTTCCTGGACCATGTTGAAAGGAACAACGCTGTTCAGTACTGCAGTACCCTTCACGGTTTGCGCACAGCAATCACGGCCAGGCCTTCTGTCCTCTGGAGTTGTTGCTGCATGACAACGCGCGGTCACTTACGGCAGGTGCTACAGGAACACGTTTCCGAAGTTTGGGTGGACATTGTTGAAACATCCACCATATAGCTTTAATCTATCGCCATGCGACTCTTTGGTCCGTTGAAAAAGATATTGAAAAATTGGCGCTTCTACTCGGACAATGAAGTCACGGACAATGTTCGCAACTGGTTTCGATCATCTAAATGAGTACTACGAACAGAGTATTCACCGCTTGGTTAAACAGTGGGACAAGTGCTTGTATAACTTTGACGATTACGTTTGAAATAAACCTTGTTGCTTTCATTATTCTTCTTAGTTTTCGTGTGATCTGCCCTCATACAAATAATTTCATCATCGTATTACGATTTTATTTTTGTTTCCAAATTACAGTCTTTATCATAAAAGTTTCAGGACAGAGTTTACATGTCAAAACCACTTACGTTCCGGTTGTTCTTGTGTTGATTCTAGTCAATCACGGGTTATGTTCTGTGTAATCGTGGCCACGAAAGTAATTCCGCGAAGTTCGGCTGGGCGGCACATAGCAACACGCTGTTCAACGTAGTGACGCAATTTTCCTTGGTGGGAGAGGATGTGAAAGTGGAAGTGCGGGGTGAACGTTTAAGTTTTGTGTGAAGCCAGGCGAAACAGCAACGGAAACACGTAACCCTCAGTAGGCGTACTGTGATCAGGTCTTTGAACGGCGTTCAGTAGAAGACAATTCAAGATCTAGCCGACGGTTAGCAACACATACTGCTGATATATTGGTCGCATCAGGAAAGGGATACAAGAAGACCGTACCGAGCCGCCGTAACTCACGTTGGCAGAACGTTGGCTTCGCATTCAGGATGTCCTGGATGTAAAACCAGCGGCCGACTACCCTGACTAAAGAGTTTCCAGAACTCTTCCTCCCAACATTTAAAAACCTAGTCTTTTGCCTTACACAGAGGCTGTAGTAATAATTTACTACCGCCAATAGAACGCGAGTATATAGAAAACTACATGAAAGATTTTACAAGAGTAAGCTTTAAAACAAGTAAAATGCACCACAATGGTGATGATAAAAAAAAATTCTGCACTATCACTAACATTTGCCAAACTAAGAAAAGAATCTTTGTTTTCACGTTTTAAAGTACACATATATATCTGTATCTGTTCGTGGTATTCTCGTACTGTGTGCTGGTAACCATATAAACTTCCGGTACCACAGTTTGCAAAGCCATGCAAAACTGCTGATAACTGCGACTCGATCATGAGTTTGAACCAGCTACAGTCTTCCGTCCTTACTGAAATTTTCCGGTACGGTTTTTCAGTCACATCTTGCGAATACAGGAATATGTTGTTTGGGTTTTTAAGGTGCTGTGATAGGCCCGAAGATGGATATTCTTTTCTTTTGTCTTTGGCGTGTTCTCTGATTCTCACCTTTACATTTCATGCCGATATATCTGCTGTTACATTCGCAGGTCACTTCATATATATCCCCAGCGAGCCGTCGTAACTCAGTTGGTAGAGCGGTGACTTAACAATCGATAGGTTCTGGGAACGATCCCAGCGGCCGCCAATCCTGACAGGTATGCTTAGGGGTTTTCCTCATTCATACCAAGCAAATGCCGGGAGGTCCTGGACAACTACCTTCCACCAACCTCTCCCCCACCCAACTTCGGCTTGAGATACTTAAAGGCCATAAAATAAATTCAAATTCAGTTCATATACCCCAACCCCTCATTCTCGCATACGAAGTAGTTTTTTGTATTTTGACAAATACTTTTAATTATTTTAGGGTGGTATCGCAACTCTTTTGAAATTGTTTTAGCCTGGAAAGGAAGTTACCGTAGTCTTATCTTGTGTTGCAAGTATCATCTCCATGTTAAAAATACATTATTTAAAATATCACAAACTTTTACACGATCGATTTGTCTGTATAATCATGTGGAACAAGGTAAGTTAAGGGAGTGAGAAATAAAAGACGCTAAGATTTTACATAAGACAGATGTATATAAAGAACGCATAATGTATGAATGTGTTTATATACACTCGTAAAGCAACAGGAACTTAACCTAGATCAAGGACAACTGGATGCAATATGGAAGGAAACCTATCTTACAAAGATTGCAAGAACACATACATTATGTTTCCAAACTTTTTTATTATCTCAGAATGCATAAAATATTTTAATTTCTCAAGGATGTTATAACAGTACGGTCTTGTGTCCACCTTGAATAAAGAAAGCACATTTTTTTTCTGACAAGTCTGATTGTACTTTAACCCCTTCATGCATGATTTTTTTTTCTTCGGTGAAAAAAATATATGTGGTAGTTTTTGAGGTTACTAGACCATATTGACAAGCAATTTTGAAATAAAAAGCTTTTTTTATTCCAAAATAGAAGAAAAATTGGTGTGGTCTATATTTGGACATCCATGCAATGAAGGTACAATATGATTACTTCTACTACTACTATCAGACACCACAAGCAGTACAAATAAAGTGTGCCCTTTCACTGGCATACGATCTACATCTTCACCCCTTTACTAAGGATGTATGGAACCAATTGAAACGTTCTCTGGCTTTATTGATACAGTTTTGGTCCATATTTGGACATTCACGCACTGAAGGTACAATATAGTTATTTCTACTACTACTATCAAACTTCACACGAAGTACAAATACGGTGTGCCCTTTCAATGAAACAATCCACATCTTCAACCCGGCTTTATGGAACCGATTGAAGCATTCTCTGGCCTTTAGATAAATGAATTTCGCACATCTCACACTGCACAGCTGATCCTTTACACTTTTACTCAGGCTTTATGGAACCGATTGAAACAGTTTCTGGCTTGATTGATACACAAATGAACTTCGCACTTCTCACACTGCACAGCTGATCTACCCTTGCATCCTGGAAATTTGCATCGCTGACGATCCACATATGTAGGCAAGTGTCCAACATTGTCCAAGCGAATGTCAGATACCTAAAGGCCATAAAATTCAATTCAATTCAAGCCTTAGTAGTCATTTACGAAACAGTTTGTTTGTCACTTGCACTTTGGCCCAATTAGCTGGAACTATCGAGACTCTACTGTATACCAATAAAGGTCTAAACTTGAAAGAACTGACAAGTTTTAGCAAGCCTCTAACCTGATATTTGAAAAGCAATCCATTCATAGTTTTTTTTTGTATACGTTGTAAACGTAAAGTAACAAATACAACAACAGCCGCATAACAGGACAATGGAGAACAGTATGTACAGTGTTGTAGAATTCCTGCATGGATGTCTATATTTGGACCATATGGTCTTTTTTCTCATACAAAAAATTAAAACCATTATTATCAACAGTAATACATTATTCTCATTCTAGACATATCCAACTTTCATGACAAATTTTATTTTTGACTAATTCAAAGTATTCTTGAAAAAAAGGAGAAGAAAACTTACCTTTGTTCCTAAAAACCACGTTTTCAGTTTCTTGCTCGCGCCAAACTGCACCTCCTTTCTCCAAAGCGCCAGAAGGTGGCAGTACATGTGTAGCGTGAATCACTAGCGGTCTATTTATCAACCAGCATGCACGAAAGGAAAATATAGTTTCAAGCCTCTGAGGAAATAGCGATTTTCCGGTATGGTAAAAAAATAGACCACTATGCATGAAGTGGTTAATAATTATGAAAAGAAACTAAAGCGTTACAGTTTCAGAGGTATACCACCACCTTCTTCAGACTGGAGTTGTAAATCTCAGAAACTGCAACGCGTTTGTTTCTTTTTATGGTTATTAAACACTGTAAAAACTGGAAACACGTAATGGATTAATATTACTCTGCTTTATGGAGAAATAAAAATCGAAAATTAGCGTTTTGTTGTATTTACTCTTAAATGTGGATATAGTGTAAGCCCTTTAGCGGAAAGATTGGTAACCTTAACTCCAGTTTAAAGTTTAACATTTTCTTTGTAATAGCTTAACGTTAATTGAAAATGGGTTGAAACTGGCCAAAGTGTTTTGTCGGTGAACGTTCAACGTATCTTACGCTTAAAATTCGGTCATTTTCTGATCGAAGTGTAAGCTAAAGTGGCAATTTTTAGGTTACGTACTATTGTGGATGAAGTTTAAGCCTTGGTTGGATATTCTATAATCCAGTAACAGGAGTAATGTTACTGGCTTCTTACTGAACGCTCCGCCATTTTGACTGTTTGTATTGCTTTTACACTGTGAACAGTAAACAGTACACTGGTGGACCCTGAACGACAAGGATTGCATTGGTGGAAAGAGGAATTAAGTTGGGTATAAATCTTTACATTCTAGCAAACGTTTTTTCTTTTTCACGAGTCATCCCTCGTAGTAAAATCAACATGTTTAGCTTAGGTTAACCACCTTCGCAGTAAAATCCTAGCTATAAATATCACTGGGAAAGCCGTGACTACCAACTGCCTTCGTAGCTAAGTGGGGAGAGCTACTGACCAGTGTGCTATATGGACCATGGATCGAAACCCGACCACCTCAACTTTTTTTTTTTTTTTTTAATTTAAAAGGAACATTACCTTTCCTGCTTTTCTACTTTCATAAAATGCTCTGCTTCAATGAAATACGTTGGAAAAGTTATATATGTGCATTTTGGAATTTTACAGAAAGTGAAAAATTCAACGTTGAACGTTCAACCGAAAACTGGCTGAGTGTAGGTTAATCCAAAAAGTGGATGCAGCTCAGCTTCCTCCATTTCTTGGATGAACGTTGTGTCTTCCATTTTTACAGTGAAGTATAATGAACCTTGTCAGAAAGCTGTTTTCTTGATATATTAATATCTCACACTATTCATAAACCTACCTACATACAGTCACAGTTTTTTTTTTAAATAAAAACAAATTCCGTACCGAAAGACGTGTGCCAAAGTAGAGACACCGTCCGCCATCTTGTTTCATCTTCAACGTGCCGACTGATCTTCTGTTTTGAGTAGTATGTCACTCTGCATATTCTCTACTCTCTCAGCTTACCTTTTTCACATGATACGACCCAATGGTAAGACCATTTTATTTCTTGATCCTTGACGGTCGTCGTCCCCCCCCCCCACTTCCCGCACACAAACAGAGCGCTCATTTGCTGTTATGTACCAATTAGAACCACATTCAAAGTGAATCCTACGCCTTGAGTTAGTGTAATTTTTTTTGTCCTTTGTCTTTTAACGTGCCTGACGAAGTTTAATTAGATCAGCGAAATTTTGTAATTGTAGTTTTTATCTGCATAGTAGGATTCTTTTTTTTATTTACTTGGAAAATTCTGGATTATGACACAAAAAGGAAAAGTTGTCTAATACCTGGAAAGTAATACCAGGATTTCCAACTTCTTATCTTTCAGGTGTAAAGGTTTTTTACAGAAAATCGTTGGCGTTACCGTTATTCCGTACTTGTGGTGCAAATTAGGAGAGGCTGTGAACAAGGAAAGAGGCCAGGTGGTCGGGGAGTTACTGGCTGTAGTGGGCCACCAGGTTGAGCATGTACTGTCTGTTGAAGTGCCACAGGTTTTCAATGCTTTCCAGGTAAGACATACTCGATTTACTACTTTTCGTATACTGACCTGCTTAAACAAATCATTCGTTTCCAGGTAGATTTCGAAGAAAAATCTACCTATTGAGATCGGTACGATATCTATGTTATTTATATATTAACACGCTAGCGGCCATAATTTTGAAGATATTTGAACCGAATTTTAATGTTATTTCTAGGCTTAATAGCTCGGCTAAGTTCGTTAATGAGCAAAATCGGCCCAAGGTGGTGGTCGGGGGAGGGGGTTGGAATTTTGAAAATATATATCATATACTGACTGACTTATCCATATAAATTCACAGGCCAAACTACTGGAGCTAGAAACACCAAATTTGGTATGAATGTGTAGGACCATGAGTAAGTAAGGAAAAAAGTCGTCATCTTGGATTCAAAATGGCCGCCAAACCCATTCTTGTATAGAATAGAGAGCTTAAACCGCTGGAGCTAGCGAGATGAAATTTGGCTCGCAGGTACAACATTACTAGTAGATTGCGAAAATATTACAAAATGTATCCAGAGACGCCATCTTGGTTACAAAATGGCGGACCTAAAGATCCATTTTCGACACCGTTTGAGCTAGAGATACGAAATTTGGCATAAAGGTATATGGTTATTGGTTAACTAGTAGTTTAAGAAAATATTACAAAATTTTTAGGAAAGTCGCCATCATGGAACCAAAATGGCCGGCCCAAAAATCATTTTCGACACCGTTTGAGCTAGAGAAATGAAATTTTATTTGAAGGTGTACCTTCACGAGTAAGTCACGATAATATAATAAAACGTTTAGAAAGTCGCCATCTTTAATCCAAAATGGCCGCCAAAAAACCTCTAGCTCTACCTCAGCCTATAGGCCTGCCGATAGGGATTTTTTGATTAACGTTTTAGTTACACAGAAATTTCACTTCTGCTTCTTTCACTTTGATTATTGATCTAAAAGGCGAGTTGAGGATACGTCACATCATGGCACACGACTCACTTAACCTGGTTAGTGTATGGGTAATAACTATCTGTTCAACCTGACGCGGTGTTGGTGAAATGTAGGTAAAATTTTGAAATGTAATATGTGAGTAAAGTAGTAGTATTCAACCTACACGCATGAAAGTGAAAAAGAAAGAAACCTTTCTGAAGCAAGTTGAAAGTACTTGTAATTGAAACGAGCAGCAAAGAATGGTTTTATAAAATATATTACTGCATTAAACTCAGGGTGTCTACCAGTCAGGGAATGTTATTTGGATCAAGGAAAATTGTTGAATGTTCTGTATCACAGTCTTTATTTCTAATAACCATAGTCAGCGATCGTAGTGCTCTGGCAACTGTGTGTGTGTGTGTTTTTTTTTTTTTTTACAATTATGCTTTGAATATTGTTTTTATTATTTGTGGAACATATTGTGGGTAATTGGTGGAACTTTTCTTGCTCCCAAGGGGGAGATACTGGTAGCCGTAGGTAAAACATTCATGTCGGCCTGAGCCAGAGATGCCTAAAGGCCATAAATAAATTAAATTTCTATTATACGTTCTGTCAGCAGTTCAAGAGAAAAGTGCCAAGGCTGTTTGATCTGAAAGTCTTTTCGTTTTACTTGTAATGAATGAGGCGAGTGCATTCTTTCTCCGCGTATAAGTACTCGCATAGACACTTGTAATGATTGTATCGGTACTAGTGTGATTTGCAATGACTAGTCGGTAGATCGCCAAATTAGTGAGGTTAAAATGAACGTTAAGGAATCCATATTGTGCTTTTATTTGTAAATTTGTTTAGGAAAGCACACCTTCGTGAACAGGTTTGTTACTGTTGTAAACTTGTTATTTTATGTATCGCCAACAGTGTTCGGTAGCACAAATATTACAGTCTCAACATAATCACGTCACGTCACGTATATCATAGATCATCTTTATGCTGCTAACAGATCTGTTCATAATTTTTTAAAAATAATAATAGTTCTGATACCGCTATTTTCCACATTTTTTTTTTACAGAACTAAAGGCGTTATCGTTTTTCTTTTGACTGCTGCCACTAGCTACAGAATATTTGCACCATTTTTTTTTTTTTATTATTTTACTACAACAATGTTCGTCCGTTTGATGTGTCCTGTTTGCCATTTCCTGTTGCTTTTCCACAGCCTTTCTATTGCATTACATTCTTATGGTTTTTTTTTTTTTTTGTTCCTGCTTCAACTGGATAAGCTCAAAGAATTTATCAGCAACGTTTTTATTCTCTTTACTACCGAAATTTGGGGATGTGTTGTTATTTTTATTGTGTGTCCGCCAGTCTTATTTGTAACGTAGAAACGCCTTAGTGAAAACCTGTAGGATACGCTGGTTGGAAAATGTGGCTTCTGCTGCTCGAGCATTTCCAAATGTTCTTGGAAGTACTACAACCAGTACAGGCCAACATATAACAATTATGAAATTATATAACTTTGTGTTTTGAATTACTGTTACTTAAAACAAGCCTGAGGTTGTTGCACAATTGGGACCCTTGTTGGTTGCTTTTCAAGCAGACAATCCAGTAGTGTCTTTTCTGTATACAAATCTTAACGTTTGTAATGAAAATTTTAATGGGAAGGTTCTTGAAGTCATCTGCTTTTAGGGGTCCATTGGTAAAACAAGTAGATGTGTTCAAGAAAGAAAATCAACTTTTCTGCCATAAGAGTTGTATCAGGTTTGCTGTGAAAGTTGCTTTGAAGAGAGAGAGGTTATAAATGAATGAAAGCAACTTGAATTCCATAAAGAAAGCATTATTTCGGCAGCTTTGGATTACCTTGAAATATAAGCTGCCTATAAGGACACAATTGTAGGTCCGGAAGAAATCATTTAAAAAAAAAAAAAAAAAAAAAAAAAATCGTATAATATCAAGCTAAGAAAACCAAACTGCAAGAAAACATTGATCATTAGGTTGCCATAGTTGACACTCAGATAGATACATTGCAGAAATTGTAAAGAAGGTTGACCTTCAGTGTGAAAGTTCGGAACGTATTTTTTTTTTAAAGTTCGGTGTTGTTTGGGAAATGTACGACGGGGTACCCAAAAGAAACCGGAATCATTCTGTGGTGGCCGGATCCGTTGTAGTACATGCTTCCGCCGCTAGCTGCCTCTTGCTGGGACCCTTTTCCATCAGTCTACTGACCAGCGTTGTCGAGTGAAGTCGTGGTGCCACGTAATAAATATTTTTGTTAAGCGCCTCTTGCTTCTTCGGCGATTTTTGTAATGACTGAAAACTGGAAAAACAATGCGTGAGGCTATGAAATTCTGTTTTCTGTTCGGGGAAACAGCTGTAATGCTTGAAACGGCTTAAAAGGAAGCTGCTATGGGAAAAACAAAACTTTACGAGTGTTTTTCTTGCCTCGGAGGCCACTTAAGGACCAACCTCGCTCAGGGCGACCCTCGACCTCCCGAATGGATGAAAACATCTCCAGAACTGGTGGAGTGATTATGGAATACCGTCGCAGAACCACTGATAAACTTGTTGATTTGTTTGGTGTGCCTGGAGTTCCTGCCAACGGACTTTGAGCAAGAAATTGCAAATGAAAAGAGTTGCAGAAAAAAACGTGCTTAGCAGCAGACAAAAACCTTGATTGCGAAACGATTTTTAATGAAAAACATGATCCAGCTTGTGCACCCGCCATATTCACTCAAACTTGCTCCGAGTGACTTTGTTTTATTCCCCCAAATGGAAAAAAAAAAAAAAAATCCTGAAAAGAAAACGTTTTGCAGATGTGGAAGGGGTGAAGGAAAAACGGCGGAGCCATTAAAAGGTTTCACGACTGCTTCGAAAATGGAAAACTCGTTTAGACCGGTGCGTTTCATCAAATAGACAGTACTTTGAAAGCGATTCAAGTTGTAGCACCCAAAAATAAATACACACAATTTTATTAACAAAATTCCGGTTTCTTTTGGGTACCGCCTCGTATATTGTAATACGTTTGTAATTCGTGTTCAAATTACCTTCGTGAGTATTTATGTGGAGTGCAGGTTGTTAGTTAATCTGAATTAGTGAACAATTGTATAAGGATCAGAAAAGAGATGAAGATAATAAATGGAATTGAAAAAAAAAAAAATCGTCGCGAGGGTTTGAGAGAAGCCAGTACGTAATCAGTAACGAACGTAATAAAATATTGTTGGAATTCGTGTACATTTCAATGTAATGTATAACTTTATACTCAATGGTCGAAAGGTGCAATTAATTTCATTATTTATTTTTTTGTAGAAAGAAATTATTATTTGTAACTAACAATATGTAACACAAATTTTTATTCTGAGAAGGTAACTAGAAATCATAATTTGGTCAGCGAGAATGAGGAAATTTGGTGATGTCATCCTGGTAGTTACCCTATACTCTGCCAAGTCGTTTTTGCTACTTCAATACCGTCCAATAGCATATCATTATTGATGGGAGGTAACGAAGTTCGCAGGGTTTATAAAGGATTGGGATGGGAGGCGCCGGGAATTTTTAGGGATTTATAAAGTAGATGTAAAACCTTTGAAGTAATACAAAGCTGAAATTTTCATTTTCGTTTCAAGACACTTTTGGTATGTACGCTTTAAGCTCGTGCTATGTATGATGGATGGTATACGTCATTGAGCATACTGGCAAGAGTAAGGGCGGCTTACGAAAAAGGTGGGAAACTGCAGTCAGGAGAGCGAGTCTGCGCAGAAGAATTCACATTTATCTCTCCACTGCCGATTGTTGGGCAGCGATCTTTGCCATTATACCTCATCGTTTAGGAAAAACACGGATCACACGTTTGACACTAGTAGTATTGCCTATTCAAAGAGGGATTGAAAGTCGATAAGGACTATCATATTTTCTGTGTATGTGACGTAATTGGGGTAATTCAATAAAATAAACTAAAGTTCAGGGAAACTTTTAGAAATTACCAGTATCCAAAATGAACTCTTTTTTGCCTTAAGGCCCCTCGTCCTTTCATTATTCAATGTTAAATTTCCATAAGGCGTATTTAGCTTTGGAAACAAAAACTAATAATCGTATATTAATTTGCAAATATTCATATGAATTGTTGTTCTTCGCTCTACAGTACGTATACATCCGCTTCGCCAAATCTCAGTTGCATGCGTTATAAATTGCAAATGTACATACATGTATGTTTATTCGCAAAAAGCAGTTGAGTTTTACATGGAAAATCCCATAACAATTGTATTTAGCTTTAATCTTTTCATCCACTACAGTTATGAATTTGGTATTTTGTACCGTGATAAATAACATGTTACTTTATCATATCTATAACATGCTTTCAACATATTATTTACCATTAAAGAGATATTTAAATACATAATTTATACCGGGCCGACACGAACCGCGCCGAAATGTGATTTATGACTTTCGAAGAGAAAGAAAACCCAAAGGTAGCCCAGCTCGTCTGTAGTCCCTCGACTTCTTCCTGCTTCTTTTCAAGCTGGTCAGACATCTGGTACTCACTCAGCCTTTTCTAGACGGAAGGTTGGTGACTGATTGTTTTCTATTAGTATTTAGTAATAATTCAGTTGAACTAAGAACCTCGTCTGCAGATCCATGAACAAA